>PVKN010044576.1:0-10069 GCA_004027915.1 Capromys pilorides
CTTCAGAATTTTTATCATAAATGGGCAATGGATTTTGTCAGTCTTCATTTTTTGAAATGACAACATATTTGTCCTCTTTTGTTTATGTGATATGTTACACTTAGAGATTTGCTTATGCCAATTCATTCTTGTTTCCCTGGGATGAATTCTACTTGCTCATAATGTATGGTAATTTTAATGATCCAGGGCCCTCTGTTTTCCAGTATTCAATCAAGAGATTCGAGTGTGGGCAGTGGCTTGGAAAATGAAGATGACCTTTCAATCATAGAGATGTGGAAGATGTGCAGAAAAAGTTCCAAACCCTGAAAGTAGGACCAATTAGAAGGTATTCTTAATTTCTTCTAATGAGAAACCAGAGGGTTTTTGATAGAATAGCCTGAATCTGACCTTAGCCTGGAGAATATGGGGTTACAAAAATGGTTACTCTTAAACTGTTAACAATTGTAAGCTCTTTCAGTAGCCTACTTTGTGCTCTGCAGAATGTACTTCCTTTCCTATTTTTACTTTTTTTCTTTTTGTTTTTTTGGTAGTGGCGGTGATGGAACTCTGAACCTTGTACTTGCCAGGTAGGCACTTACGCTGCTGAGCTATATCCCTGGCCTGTTATTATTATTATTATTATTATTATTATTATTATTATTATTATTATTTTGTATTTTTAGGGAAGGGTCTACAGGGTCTCACTACTAGATTGGACTGACAGTGATCCGCCTATTTACAGCCTCCCAAGATGTGGGATTACAAGTGTGACAACATGCCCAGCAGACTTAGGGATTGAATGCCTGGCCCTTGCTCCTGCTTGCAGGTACTTTAATCTGCTGAACTATTTGGCCAGCCCCCTTTCCTGTTTTTAATTGGCTCACACTACCTCTGAAGAGCATATTTGTCTCTTAACCTTAGTACCTTTAGTAAATGTAAAAACTCCCTACATTTTCTACCTTCCTTGATCAATGTCTTTCTTCAGGATAACAAAAACATAAAGAATTTATAAAAGAACCTCACGACATTTCTCAATCCTAATAAGATTTTTGTTAAAGGCAGCCAGGAAAAAACCCTTTGGGCACAGGTTTCTGTCATCTGTCTCTGTCTCTGTCTCTCTGTCTCTCTGTCTCTCTGTCTCTGTCTCTGTTTCTCTGTCTCTGAATTCTGTGGATTCAGGATAAAGGCTGCTTTACTGCTTTTATTTTCCTCTTTCTTTCTCTTGTCAAAGTCCCTGTCTTTTTCTTATTCCTTCTCTCCTAATTGGGATTTTATTTGTCAGAGTACTCAAACCATTTACCCTTTCCCCTGATGTTGGTTGTCAGGGAAAGTCAGGAAGCTAGAGGGTAGAAAACAAATGGACTCATGGGGACTGAGGAGGCATGGTATTTACAGCCCTGGGAACAGTTTCCCAGTGTGTCTTATTATGTGGGAGGGTAGAGGAGAAGTTCTTTCCCAACTGGAAAGAAAGGAGCATATATTTGCCTCAAGTTTACCACTCCTTTCTTTTTCCCATTTTCAGTTACTCATTTGAGGTAAAAGTTAAGTAAGAGGTACCAGAGCGCCTCAGCAGACTAAGTACTTGCTTAGGCAAACTCAGGGACTAGTGTTCGAACCCTAGGACTGCATGCAGCCCTGGCCTCGCCCACGAGTGTGCTGAATCAGCAACCGAATTCAGGAATGGTGGAATAAAACCGTAATCTCAGCACTGGGGTGGCTGAATATACCAGGATCACTACAAGTCTGAGCTGTATAGTGAGATCCTGTGCCAAGTATATAAATTAAAGGGCTAGGGAAACAGCTCAATAGAAAGTAGAATAAGCACTTGCCTGGCAAGTGCAAGGGCCTGAATACAATCCTTGGTTCCATATATATATATATGGTATTATTCAAGTTCCATGTACATGAGTTAGACTTTAATATTATTTGTTCTCATGCTTTCTTCTCTAATTTCCTTTAGCTTTCTCTCTTCACAAATAACTATCAGTTACTTGGTCTCCTGCTTGAGTAGCCACCTGTGTCAGTCTATGTTTTTTTTGTACTCAGAGTCTCATGTATGCTTTTCCCTTAGATGAGCTTTTATCTCTGTATATCCTTGGTGAGTTCCTTTCTCAGAGTTTTGTTCTTTAAAACCTCAGTGAGGCACCTTAGTTCACCTTCTCATTATGTTTGGCAGCCATTTCAGTTCATCCTGTATGTGAAACATGGTTGTGGCATGATTGTTAGCCATTGTCATTGATTGTATGAGTCAGTCGTGTGGTTATGCCACGTTTATTCAGCACTTTTTTCTCCAACTGACCTGAAGGACACTAGGAAATCTCACCCTTACAGACAGAAATGAAAGCCTCCAATTTTATGGAACATATGGTCCTCCTCCTCGCTTCTGGTTTTTATCAGTTTAGAACCTTTACCTGTTTAATCTAATAGAAATTTGGATAATTAAGAAAAATATGCCTGAAGGCCTGAGTGAAACAAAGTAACCAAGAATAAAGGTCACCTCAACTTGTTGTGAATTAACAAATGTATGGTTTTCTTGTGCTTAGAACTTTTAAAGGTTTTTTCCCATCTTTTCTTTACTTAAAATTGAAAGAGACATTTCTGTCTGTAGTGCTTTAAAGCCTTTATCAAAGTTTTACTGTTTCTCAAGTAGTTTAATGGAGAAGGGTTCCATTCCGATCTTTCCTCAAGTAGCTACCCAGATGCCCATCTAAGGAAGAGCTTAGCCTTTCTTTTTAAGGAGTTATAGTGGACATCAGGGTTTTAAGTTTTAGCTTTGAATTTATCATCATTTAACAAAATTATATAACAGACAAAGCATAAACAATTATAAGCAATGGGAAAAGATATAAAAATTTTAAAGCATAAAAATGTTTTACCTAGCTGGGCATGGTGGCTCATGCCTATAATCCCAGTACTTGGGAGGCTGAGGCAGGAGGAAAATAAGAAGGTACTGCTGCTGCTTTATGTGGATCTCTAGTTGGTAGTGCCTGAGACTCAAAAGTAACACCTTGGATCTGCAACTTCATGCATGGGCTGCCACTGAAGGACCCCAGGCTTAGTTTTTTTTCTCTGCTAGCCCCACAATGTCCCATAAGTAACTTGTTACAGAGTCCAGTGATATCACCATTAATTTGGTTCTTTAACCCTTGGGACAATCCACTCAGGACACCTTCTGTGTCTCTCTTGGACAACAGCTTCTTTTGCCCCAGTAAATGTATTCTGTTTTGGAACTCTGTTGTTCCTAAAATCCATTCTTCAATTTTAGAGAACAAAAACGTGTGCTACATATCTAGCACATTTGGAGTCTTTTCCCCTGTATCATTTGGAGGTCTTCCACTGAGAACAATGGATGGAAGTAAGGGCTTGCTGTTTTCCCCCTAGACTATGATTGGGACTCCTTTAGGTATTTTTTTTTTGCATTTCAGGGAAGGGTCTACATGGTGTTCAGGGTCTCACTACTAGATTGGACTCCTAGGGATCTGCCTGTTTATAGCCTCCCAAGAGCTGGGATTACGGGTGTGTGCCACCACACTCACGCTCAGTTGTCCTCTCAGTATGCCCTGGGGGCAGGGCCAGCATGGCAGGAGTGGGGATCAAACCCCTGGCCCCTGTGCCTATTTGCAGGCACTTTAATCTGCTGAGCTATTTGGCTGACCCTTAGGTAAAACTTTTTTTTTTTTTTTTGTCTTTTTGATGCAGGGTCTTGCTATGCAGCTCAGGCTGGCCTTGGGGTAACTTTTGTAGCCCAGGCTGGTCTTGAACTCACACTAATCCTCCTGCCTCAGCCTCCCAAGTACTGGGATTATAGGCATGAGCCACCATGCCCAGCTAGGTAAAACATTTTTATGCTTTAAAATTTTTATATCTTTTCCCATTGCTTATAATTATTTATGCTTTGTCTGTTATATAGTTTTGTTAAATGATGATAAATTCAAAGCTAAAACATGGGTTGGTTATAAAATTACAAAACTTCTTTAATGGGATATATTTATTCCTGTTTCATTCTTGTATACATTGCATTTGAGCTAGTTACTACATTTACTGGTATTTCTTGCTTGACTTTACTTAGACAATAGCGCTAGAGAGAGTAATATTACAATGCTCCCAGTGGACTTTAACATAAATTTCTATAAAAAGGATCTTTTAAAATAAAATCTAGCTCAGACTTAGAAAAATATGTATGCCTATATAATAAAGCATGGTACTCCTTCTACTAGCTGAAGGTGACTGTTCTTAAGACCTAGAGGACAGGTTTCACTGGAACAGACTGGCTCTGGTCCCCTCTGTGTTTCCAATAGAGTAAATGTTAATCCTGTTCTGCTTTAGCTTCCTTTCTCTTGCCTTACTCCTATTCCTTTCCTGTCAGGTTTAACTTTTCTCTTAGAGGCATGTAAAATTAAAGAAGAAAAGAATTCTACTCTGTTCCAATATTTTCCTCTTATTTAACTAAGTTAAGCTTATAGAAAATGAGCATTTGCAGTGTAGGTGAGATAGCTCAGTGGACTAAGTGCCTGCTTTGACAAGTGCAGGGACCAGGGTTTGATCCCTGGTCCCACATGCCTCACCAGACCCACCCCCAGGGCACACTGAACCAGTGAATGAGTCCAGGCATGGTGGTACACACCTGTAATTGCAGTGCTGGGGAGGCTGAAAACAGGAGGATCACTGAGTTGGAGCTGTGTAGTGAGACTCTGTACCAAATACATAAAATGAAAAATAAGGCATTTGCTAACATTGAAGATAGGAGACATTTTACATTAGGAACACATATCACTTCTCTGGGTCAGATGAGATAACAGAAATTTCCCCCTTCTAGGATAACACACAAAAAGTCACGTTCCAGTTTAGTATTCTGAGTAGGTCTGTCTTGGGAGGCTGAACCCCAGACACAGTGCAAAGAACCAATTTTGGGGTGAAACCAGAAAGAGCTACTTCCAAAGCACCACACTTATGGGACCAAAACACAGTTAGCCTAAGAGAAGATTTCAAACCTTTTTTTTTGTCCTCCTAGGTCTAGATATCATTTATGTGTATAGAAAAAAATACTTTGATAGTAAGTTCTCAACTTTAGTACCTTTACTCTAAACTTATAAAGTGCTAGGTAGTGATCTTTCTTAAGATTTTCACTATCCATTATAGAACTCCAAAAAGCAGTGTTTACTCTCCCACTTAGCTAAACACTCTTAGAGCAGCTGACACTTTTAAAGCACAGGACAGATTGTCCCAGAATCTCATTCGTGAATCCCCATTATAGCCAATGGCTGATGGAATGTTTTTGGATTCTTTTAGTAAGATTGATTTCTAGTTGTGTGTGAAAATAGAAGCTGAACAAACTGAGGGGTCATGGCTAGGGCTACTCTCTGACAGATACTGAAAATTTCCTCCATGAAAACAGGTTCCAAAGCACAGAAAAATTTCTACTTATCTATTGTACTTGTCATTCTTTCTGTCAGACAACTAGAAATTCTCTGTAACTTCAAAACCATTTAGACTATCACTCCCCTCAAAAGCTGAGATGACTTGCAAGGATTAACATTTCACAGCAGCTATCTTGGGAATGATTTACATTTATGCCTTACATATGCATACTAAGGGTAACAAATTTTAGTCAGTCATTTCTTTCATGTTTGCATAGAAGACTAACATGCCTTTACTAACATCAAAAATGTGATTGGTAGATGATAAATATAAGTTTAACCTGTGAGCTTCCAAGACATAAAAATTTAAATAAAGCATGGACTTTTCCTGCTGTTAGAAAAGACTCCCTAGTTGGTTAGAAAGACAATACAAATGTCTTGGAGACTTCTCTGCCCTAGGACAAAAGATAGAATTCCATAAGTCAGTTGTAGATTTTACTATCTCCAGAGGCAAGCTCCTTCACAGTACAGTGAGGGAAGTGCTCTAACTACTTCCAGCTCACCTTCTTATATATGCCCTCTTCCAGAGAACATAAAGAAATAATTTATTATCAAGTTATGCTTCCTCTGCTCACCAGATATTTCAGTGGACTAAAGCACCTGCTTAGGCAGAGCACAGTGGCTGGAGTTTGAGCCTCTGTGTTCAGTACCGGCCCTGCCCCTGGAGCGCGCTGAGAAGAAATTGAGATTGCGCATGGTGGCATGTGCCTGGTGGCTGAAAACAGGAGAATCACTATGAGTCTGATCTACTTAGTCAGAAATGGTAGACCCTGTAGAGCCTGTACTAAATACATAAAAAGCAAAGTTATGCTTCCTTCTTTAAACATTACTGCCACAATTTTTAATTTTTTTAAAGTATACATAATGAACACATTCAATTTAGGAAATGTGTACATGTACATGGCACAGCTTGATTCATTTTTTCTCATTCCTTTACCCTTTCTCCAACTGTTCTTTCCCTCTTTCTTTATAACAACATTGTTTCTATTTTCCCTTTTTTTCTTTTCTCTTCCTTTCTTTCCCAAACCTCCCTTCTCCCTAGTTCTTCCACCCATTTGAATATTATTTTCTAATTTCACGGTGCCTGTTACACATTTTGGTCCATATTTATACTTTCAGTTTCTCATACCAGAGAAAAACCAGGGTATTTACATAAGCAGGTCTGATTTATTTCGTTTAAGACAATGAAATCAACGTGCATTCATTTAGCTAGAAATGTCTCAGTCATATCTTTCTTTATGGCACAGTAGTATTCGATAGTATAAAAATACCATACTTTCTTTATCCAATCCTCAGTTGTTGGGCATTTCAGCTGTTTCCAAGATTTAGCTATTAGAAACTGTGCCACTATGAAGATGGGTTTGCATATATCACTGTAGTATGCTTCGTATTCTTTCAGGAAGATATGATTAAGAGGAATAGCTGAATCCAATAAAACCTTTAGTCCTAGTTTTATTTCTTCTTTTTTCTTTTTTGCTTTATTTTGTGTTTTTGAGACAGGGTCTCACTGTGCAGTTCAGGCTGGCCTCGAGTTCAATTTTGGAGCCCAGGTTGGTCTTGAACTGACACTGATTCTCCTGCCTCAGCCACCCAAGTACTGGGATTACAGGCAGGCACCACGAGGCCCAGCCCGAGCCATAGTTTATTTTTTTAAATTTTTTTTTTTTATTTTTAATAAGAAATAACAATATGATAGTTTCAAAACACAGTAGTACATTCATAATAATTCATAAATTGAATATTGTTGTCCCCACAGTAGTTATACAGAGCACAGGGTGTAGACATGATAAATTTTCTATTCCATATTAGTAGGGGAAGAACAAAAGAAAAAAAACGAAAAAAATTATTCTCTTTGTACAAACAGGGAGTAGTTGTATACATAGCCAACGTTCAATAATTGCAGTGTGATACTGGTGAAACTGGCAATGTTGGAGGCTGTTGGTATAAGCCTCTTACAGCTCATCATACTAATCTAGCTCTGTGTTCTATGCCTCGTAATTAAGCTTCTCTGCTGGGTGATCAAGGGCAAGTCAAGGCCGGACCTGTATAACAGAACATTCATCTTTTGTTCTTCCAGGGTCAAATCTCCTCAGGATTAACTTTGGAACCATGTACAGTGCTTTGTAGAACTGTTGCCAGTGTCAGCCATCAGGACAAGTCACGGCCATTGCTTGACCAGTTTGCTCTCTGTGAAAGCCTGAGAGAACGTCCTGTCTCTAGGTGACTCTCCTTATACACACTATACTTCATTTATCCCTTTCCTCTGAGGTCCCTTAATCTCCTTGAACAGAAAATTTGGGAAACCACTGAGTTACAGGATGTTACGGCACAGCTTCTTCTATGTCCTGAGTCCTCACTGACCTTGAAGGGTTAGGGCCAAAATGTTGGCTATCCTCATAGCCCTTCTTTTTCTCCAATTTTTGGTCTGTTAACTTACATTCTCAATGCTCCATCAGAGAAGCTTCATGATACTATTACTCTATAACATAGGTGATTGAGCTTAACATCACTGTATTTCTGAGTATCAAACATCTTAGACTTATCTTGCAATTGGTATTTTCTGTCAATCATTGATATTCTAATAAATCTCTTTAGAATTTGGTAAAAGCATTTACACATTTTTACACAGACATTTAGAAATCAATGTACAAACGTGTGGCATTTTGCCAGGTCTGTTACTCTCACTTAATACTCTTTTTTGTTAAACAACCATTTACTTGAAAGGGAAGTGCAGCAGTAACTGAGTTTACATTGGAAGCAGTATACATCTAAAAGACCAGCACAACACACATTCCAATCATAGTTCCAGTGTTGCACGATGCTATCATCAATGTGAAAAACCTTTTGAATGCTCCTAGGACCAATATCAAATTCATCCTGTGTACATAAGTGTATGGTTTTGTCCTGATATGTTTCCTTTCTTTTATGCTTCCAGTCACTTCGTTGTTTAATCCATAAGACTTTGATTTCCATTCAGCTGTGTTAAGCCTTTCCATTTTTATTTCTTCTTTGGATTTTTTACACTAGGGAGACTATATGATATTTACACATGTAGGTCTGGTTTATTTCACTTATGAGTATATGTTCAATATACATCCATTTATATGTGAAGTCTTCCAGTTTATCATTCTTTATAGCTGAGTGAAATTCCATATATAAAAATACCACCTCTTTTTCAACCATTCTTGAAGTGATGGGCATTTCAGTTGTTTCCAAGATTTGGCTATTACAACTTAGGCTGCTATAAACATAGGTGCACAGATATCACTATGGTATGATGTTTTCAGTTCTTCTGGGAAAATTCCCAGTAAGGAGATAGCTGGATTGAATGGGATTTCCAGTTCTAGTTTTTTAAGGAGCCTCCACACAGCTTTCCATAATGGTTGCACCAATCTGCATTCCCACCAGCAGTGGAGAAGGGTTCCTTTTTCCCCAAAGCCTCGCCAACATTTGTTGTTGGTTGATTTCTTTACGATAGCCATTCTTTCTGGGGTGAGATGGTATCTAAGTGTTGTTTTAATTTGCATTTCACGGATTTCTAGTGATGTGGAGCATTTCTTCATGTATTTGTAGGCTTGCTGAATTTTTTCCCCTGAGAAGTTTGTGTTCGTCTCAGATGCCTATTTCTGGATTGGGTCTTTGAATTTTGAGACCCTAATGGTTTTTAGTTCTTTATAAATTCTAGATAGAAGACCTTTGTCTGAATACTTATTAGTTAAAATCTTTTTGAAATTTGTGGGTTGTCTTTTCACTCTGTTGGTAATTTCTTTTGACGTGAGAAAACTTTTTAGCTGAAGGAAGTCCCTTTTATTGGTGCTTTCAAGTGTTAAACGTGCATTTTAATTTCTGTCCATGAACTTTTTGCCTACCCCAATGTCTTCAAGGTTTTCTCCCACTTCTCTTCCAGGAGATTTAATGTTTCTCTTTTAATATTTAGATCTTTAATCCATTTAGACTTTAGTTTAGTGCATGGTGATAGACTTCAGTCAAGTTTTAGTTTTCGACATGTAGAGAGCCAGTTTTTCCAGCACCATTTGTTAAAGAGGCTATCCTTCTTCCAGTAAGCTCGTTTGGCCCCTTTGTTGAAGATAAGTTGGCTGAGTATGTTTGTATTTGCTTCTCCATCTACTAATCTATTCCATTGATCCTCAGGTCTATTTTTTTTTGCCAATACCATGCTGATTTTATTAATGTAGCTTTATAGTATAACTTTAGGTCAGGAATTGTAATGCCTCCTGCCTTACCTTTGTTGCCCAGAATTGTCTTTGCAATTCTGGGTCTTTTTTGGTTCTAAATAAATTTTAGGAATGATTTCTCCACATCTTGAGGTAAGTTGATGGTATTTTGATAAGAACTGCATTAAATCTGTACAACAATTTAGGGAGTATGGCCATCTTCACAATGCTTGTTTTTCCTATCCAGGAGCAGGGAATATCTTTCCATTTTCTGAAATCTTCTAGGATCTCTTTTTTCAGAGTACTGTAGTTTTCATCGAAAAGGTCTTTTACTTCCTTAGTTAGGTTAATTCCTAGGTATTTCATTTTCTTCATTGCTATCATAAAAGGTACTATTTCTCTAATTTCTCTCTCAGTATGCTTGCTATCTGTGTAGAGCAATGCTATTGACTTTTGTGTGTTGACTTTGTACCCTACTATCCTACTGAATTTGTGTAT
>PVKN010044577.1:0-10071 GCA_004027915.1 Capromys pilorides
ACTACAAATGAAATCTGAAAAGTTCTTTTTTTTTTTTTTTTTTTTTACTTTTTGGTCTTTTTGAGATAGGGTTTCACTATGGTACAGGCTGGCCTTGAACTCCTTTGTAGCCCAGGCTGGTCTTGAACTTCAGCAATTCTCTGATCTTAGCCTCGTGTGTGCTGGTATTCCAGGCCTGTACTACCATGCCTCGCCAAAAGTTCTTTTATTTGCTTTACATTGATATGTCAGAGCCAGAAGGTAGCCTATTATATTGTATATTTGTAAAACAGCTTTAGCAAGATAATCAAGCCACAAGTTTGAACTTCATATTTCAACAGTTTTTCATATATTCTTAGGTTTGCACAACTACCACTATTAGCAGTTCAGACTATTTATAATATATACTTGTTTGATTTCTAAATTTTATATATGTATGAGAGTTTATAAACTATAAATCTATTATCTTTTCACTTTCTATAACTAAAACCACCTCTATTCCCTGAAGCTGGGTTGACTGAGCTTATATCATAATTTTGTGTAGAGATAATAAAGAGGTAAAAGAACTGACCCTGTATTTAGCACCATTAAAAAAGTCACAGGGAGTGTCACAGAAGGGCTAGTGATCCTAAAGGGAAGTATAATCCTTCTGAAAACAAGACAGGTCCTCTCTGACTCATCTCCATGGGGGCAAATCTGTATCATTAACTTCTTTACTGACAATAAACTTGTATAAACACCCAGTAAGCATGGAGCCTGAAGCTTCTGAACAACAGATTAAGATAACTCATATACTAGCCAAGCAGCAACATTCTCAACGAGGCCTTTCAGTGGTAAATAAGGTACTTCCATGGTTCCAGTGATTCACTAATTGAGACTAATGTGATAATAACAACTCAATTTCAGATTTCTTTTTCTTTGTTCTTTACAAAGATGTTAGGAAAGCTATTTTCATTGACAAGTGTAGCTTTGATCCACCCATCACACACAGTATTCACAATAAAATGGGGGTAAATACCTGCTCCAGAGCTGATGTCACATTCACTGGGCCACAGTATTCATGTTCCTATGTCCTATTTGAGACTTGATTGTATGAGAGGACATCCATTTCCATAACAAGGAGTGACTGCAATATTTGTAAGAATCTCCCTTAAAACACCACAGTGGAGAAGATGAGACCTTTGTGGCTCTGGTGGGCAAATTCAACTACATCTCTGCCTCCTCCCAGGCCTCCTCTCTTTCTGCCTGGTCAGCATCCATTGCTCTGCTGGACTAACTGGATGCATGCCCCTGTGTTGACCAAATATGGCATTTATAGGCCTGGTTTTATTGCAGATACTCAAACAACCCTGAGAGTGCACCAACAAGTAGCATTCTGGCTTAGAGAAATCACGTAATTTTATCATAGCCCCAAAGCCACAGCTTCGTGAAGGATTCACGTATTGCCAACATAAGGTCATGATTCTTTACAACACCTATGTTGCCCCAAAGGGTGACCTGCCAAGTCTTGCTCTTCCCCTGCTTCTCTCATCTCTCCTCTTGATCTCTTCTCAACTCCAAGGAGGCATCTTCCTATGCTTTAGGTCCAGGGCTGTATTACTAAGTTCCACATTGTCTGCCTTCCCCTGTTAGGCAATCTCACCTGATAAGGAACCCACAGATGTCACTCAAAAAGCCAAGACTGTGGTGTAGGTAGAATACCCTTTGACCTATGACCTCAGGGCCAAAGGCACTGATAGACATCACTATCGCTTCTTGGTAGGTGGTCAATATTCAGTGTTTTATGAGAGGTGAGATAAGAATTTTCTAGCTGCAAACTGAGAGAACTTGAAGGGACATGGGATAACTACAGGGACATGTAGGGGTGGAAAATAAACCCTTCCAGGACATTATCTTGATTTCAACAGTTCTGCTTAGATTTCTGATTTTTGTCCTCATTATTCTGGCTCCACAGAGTTATCTCTGTGTTTAGGAAACATGTAAATCATTTAGTTCACAGACTTCGCATTCAGAAAGGTCACAGGAAGTACACAGGGGACAAAGGCTTAAGATCATGGATATCTGAGTAAAGTGTACAAACTAAAAAGAACTAAGAACTTAGAGATCAGCTAAGAAGGCACAAAAAAAAAACCTTCAGAGAAACAGAGGCTAAACCTAGGTATTTGGAGGCAATATAACAAGACAGGAACACACTCACTCCATGTCTATTTAGTGAATACCTTTCTCTAATTTCTTGGTGTTGGCATGAAATTCCACTAAACAAATGTTCCCCCCAAATCAACCCTAGTACTTGCCCTGTAGGGTGCAGCTTGAAAAAAAGAATCCGTGCTAGAGAAGCTTGAGAACACTATACTACAGCCCTCACTGAAGACAGGAATGCTCAGTGGTGCCCTAAAGGCTCAAAGAAGCTTTGTGGTAGGCTTTCTTTCTGAGTTGTTTAATCCAGAATTACTCAAATTAATTTGATCACAGAGCTCCTTTTTGTACATGTCACTTGTGTCTTTACTGAGAAACTACTGCTCAAGGGAACATACTTCAAAAAACACTGCCTTCTACCAGGCCTCTACAGCAAGACCAAGGATGACTGGAATGTAGGAATGGGGAGAGATATCCTGAGCTTCACTCTTTCACATGAGAGATTAGTAGTGACAAAGGAAAAGCAGCCTATTAGTAGGAAGACCAAACAGACCCTGATAAAGGATTAGGAATAACTAGATGGTAGTTTGTTATATTGGAAAGCTAACCTTAGTGCAGACAATATTGCTAAGGCAAAATACCAATGCCACATGTGCAAGGCACTGATAAATCCACCCAAAGGCCAAAAGAGCAGGAAATGGCATTTTACATTTCTATTGTTCAAAACCTCTTATAAAGTCTTATAGGTCAGATTATAGGGAAGTCCTTTTTTTGTTTGTTTGTTTGTTTGTTTTGTGGCTGGCTCAGCCAGCTCTGGGAGTGGGGCTGCATGATGTGTGATGCCAGGGATCAAACTTCAGTCCCTACACTTTGCCTAAGCAGGCACTTTAGACCGCTGAGCTATCTCACTCGCCCCTAAGGGAAGTTCTTACAGGTTGTCCTATAATCTATGTCATCTTTAAAGCCTCAGTTTCCTCTCTCTGTAGGTTAGGATTATGGTGCTTCAGTTCACTCACAATAACTCCCTGCTCTCCTCTGATCCCAGGGGAGGAAAGATGTTGAAAAGTGCTCCACATGGTGGCTCCATTGCGGTACAACTTGGTCTTTACTTCTTCATGTTCTATGCTCTTTCTACTCCAAATGTGAAATCTAAAAATCCCAATGCTCTGGGATAGCCCTCTTCTCAGATATCCTATCATCTTGCTAAAACTATCAAAATACTCCACAAATTATACACCATGACCCAATTCATCTTTTCCTTCTGAAAAGTACACAAAGATCTTTTTTTCTCTTCAAATTCCCTGTGGTAACATAGTCAACTTAATAGATCATAATATTTTCAGGAAATTTTCATATTATTTGGGAAATGTATACATGGAATAGAAATATGTGAATGAGTTTTTGTCTATCCAGATCAAAACAAATGTCTCCAACTATAACAAAAAAATGGTTTTTCAGGGTGAGAAAAAATCTTAAGGGAATTTAGCATGGAATCACTGTCACTAAAATTGCAACTACTGTATGTGATACATTATGAACTTAACCAATACATTATGGATGGACACATAATGTACATAAGCCAAAATGGCGGACAAACACTACAAATCACTAATTTGGGGCTTTGAGTTCAATCTACTTCTTTTTTTGCATTTTAGGGAAAGGTCTACAGGGTGTTCAAGGTCTCACTACTAGATTGGACTCATAGTGATCTGCCTGTTTACAGCCTCCCAAGAGCTGGGATTACAGGCGCATGGCACCACGGCCAGTCTCAAAAGTTATGAAGGATTTTTTTTCTGGCTGGCTCAGGCTGCCTTAAGGGTGGGTCTGGGGATTAAACCATGTCTCCTGTGCCTGACTGGGATTCCCTGTACAGGAACTTTAATCACTGAGCTAACCCACAAACCCCCTCAATTTACTTCTCTACTTAAACACACTTCAGTTTGAAACCTGGAGGAAATTGTTTGTCCCATATAATAAACCCATATTTGGAAAGCCACATTTTTGTATTCTTCCCTGCCTGTGTTTAGTCCATGCACCAAAAACTTCTCTGTCTGACACGCAAAGCATCAGTCCAAATAAGAAGGTCATGGACTGAGTGTGGTGGTGTGCACCTGTAATTCCAGTGCTTGGCAGGCTGAAAATAAGAGGATTACTATGAGTCCAAGCTGTGTAGTGAGACTCTGTAGATCATGTACTAAAAAATAAAATAAAATAAAAAATAAGGAAGTTATCTCCAAAGCAGGTAGGTAGTCAGATACATTAATTCTACACAGGCAGAAAGAACATGGAGGAGGGGTCTAATAATACCGTCCCAGTGGCTCTCCACCAGGAGTGACTCTGCTTCCCCAGAGAATGTTGGGAAATACTGGAGACATTTCTGATTGGCACAATTAATGAAAAGGGATGTTACTAGTAACAGAAAGCAGAACCATAGATGATGTTCACCAATCTGACAATGTATAGGACAGCCCTCACAACATAGGATTATCAATTCTAAATATTAGCACCAAAGTTTAGAAACAATAATATACACAAAGAAAATGACGCATAAATGTTCTCAGTAATCCTGAATGCATGAATTACCAGAGGCAACTGGATGACAGGCACAATTCCAGCTGACTGTCATGCCTCATTCTAAAGACTGTTAAGCTTAAGGACTAATGTCTAGCTCTCAAATTTTCTAACAAATGTGGAGAAGTAGAAACATACTGGATTAAAGCTGTTACAGCAGGCCATCATCCTGACTATTGTATTGTTCTGTTATCTAAAAACTCAAAACAGTGAAGCAGAACTGTTATAACTGTCTCACTCTCTTTTCAAAAATAGAAACAGCAAATATTTAAACTGTAAAAATAAACAAAAGGTACCAGTGGTAGAACTAAATCCATTGTGACAACTCAGGAAAAGCTCACAAATGATTTCATCACCCAAGGTTGATTATACTAATTGCTGAGTAGTTTATCATGGCACAATGAGTGTCCAGAAGTAGGTACTTTCAGATAGTCACCAGGAGAGTTCTGCTCCAGTGACAAAATGTCATGATGTTCTTGGCAATGTGTATTCTTTTCAATGAGCTACATCACAGGATTCACTCATACCAACAAAATGTAAGATAGTCACAAAATTGTGAATTTCCAAGAGTCACTGGAGTATGTGAGAAAGTGGTAGTGGCCTGAAATAAAATAGGAATCAGCTCTCAAGAAAGATAAAAGGAAAATTATCTTTACTGTCATCTATCATCAGCTTTTAGAAATTCTGAAAGATACCACATGTATGGAAAAAGAAGATAATAACCCAAGTGTGAAACATTTTTATGCAATGCAAAAAGGAAATTGAGGTGTACAATGTTAAAAATCAAGGATACTTAAAATGCAAAATGCTGCTAACTTTACACTAAATTTTAAAACTGTAAAAACCAAACTGAAAGGCATTCTGAGAAGTATGCCACCAGTTGTTCATTATTTCACGTGTTCTACTATTGAATTAATAAAGTTTTAGAAGAAGGAAAAAAAAAACTAACCTTAAGGTTATCAAAGGTTTTGACAGTCTGCGCCAAGTCACTGACACTCCCTGATGATGCTGTCCCCTGTCCCCTAGGGCCTGAGGACACCCGTGAACCGTCAATGGCCTCAAAGCCAGAAAGCAAGGCCTCTGCACAGCTGCAATGAGACTCCTTGGCTCTCTGACCCGAAATCAGGTATGTCTTCAAACCTATGATGGATAAAAATTACAATCAGCACAGCTTGAAACCATGGTTGGTTGAAATACAGCTTGATCTTGCTCTCTGTGGAGAACACACTCCTGCAATGTGGGAAGTAAAGTAAAAATGTGTGTCATTATTTTACAACTGCTTTCCATGGACTTCTCAGAGAGATATAGCCTCTGGGAGACCTCTAAGATACACCATTTACTTACATTTGTTTTTCCTGAATAATGGCTATATATATTACCTGCAGGGACTAAAATAAGAATTAAAAATTCCTCTATGAAACGGTCTTGTGACCTCTTTGTGAAAGCAGCAAAGCAGATTGATGGTCAGCTCTATATACTGCTTGGATTGATTTTAATCTGTAAATCCTCGTCCTTGATTTTTATAAGGGCCAGTCCTGATGCAAAGATGACCTCAAATTTATGTAGGACCCTCACCTACACAACTATTCATTTGTTTCCTGCTCAACTCCAGCACTTCAAGAAAAACACAGAGATTTTACTGGAGGCAGGTGGCACCTAAAGCAGAGAGGAGGCTTAGAAAGGAGACTTGAAGAGCCCGGAGTCTCCAAGGATAGCAATACTGTCACAAGCCTGAAAGCACCACCTTGCACTTGCCAGGCAGGTGGGGTGCTATTGAGCTATATTCCTGGTCCATTTTTTTCTCTTTTGGAGCCAGGAATCAAACTGAGGACCTTGTGATTGCCACACAGGCACCATGCCTCTGAGCTATGTCCCCAGCTCAAGAATTCCTTGTCTACCACACACTGTGACAAGTGTAGGGAGGAAAAAAGTGGGCTATATTTGCAACCTGGAGCCTATCATCTGAAGAGGGGCCTATATAACAAGCAGATGCGACAGTGGTCAGGTTGCCAAGCCACAGAATGAAATCATTTGGGGTACTCTAGGATGCATGAGATGGGGGCACTTTATAAAGACTCTTCTTTGAAGTATCTCTTCCAGCTGGGCATAGTGGTACACACCTGTAATTCTAGCAACTTGGGAGACTAAAGTAGGAAGATTATAAATTTAGTAAAACCCTATCTCAAAATTTTTAAAAGGCTGAGGATGCAACTCAGTGGCCAGGTACATGACTAGCATGCATAAGGCCCTGGATTTAACTCCAAGTATCACCAAAAAAAAAAAAAGATGAGAGAAAGGGAAGCTACCAGAGAAGAAGAGAGGGAAAGAAGACAATTTAAATATGTCTCCTCCAAAACTCAAGTGTTGCCAATATGGTGATATTAAAAGACTAGGCCTAAATGAATAGGCCATGAGGATTCCTCTTTTGTGAGTGGGACTGAGACCTTATAAAAGAGGGTCCTAGGGCTGGCAAGATAGCTCAGTGGACTAAGTGCCTGCTTTAGCAAGCACAGGGATCAGAGTTTGTCCCAGGTCACACATGCTGTAGCAGCCCTGCCCCCAGGTGTAATGAGTCTGTGACCAGGTCTGAGTGTGGTGGCACATCTCTGTAATCCCAGCTCTGGGGAGGCTAAAAACGGGATGATTACTATGAGTCTAAGCTGCATAATGAGACCCTGTACCAAATACATAAAAATTAACAAAAAAGAGAAGATCCTCATAGCACTGAGCCTCTTGTCCTTCTGCCTTCTGTCCTGTGAGCACAGAGCTACTCACCTCCAAAAAATGCAGCCTTCAACTGACAGCTAAACTTGTGCTTGAGCCTTGGTCTTAAACTTCATAGCCTTTACAACTGTGAGAAACTGAGAAATAAGTATTTATTCTTTATAAATCACCCAGTTTGTGGTACTCTGTTACAGCAGCAGACTCAGAATGCCTCCTGAGTAAGTGTCCTCTAAGTGAAGTCAGTCCTGGGCCAAGGGCTGAGGCAGCCATCCCCAGGCAGTAAGTGTTGCTAGGTCAGTTCAAGAAGGCGGTCTTTTTTGTTTGTTTGTTTGTCTTTTTGAGACAAGGTCTCACTATGCAGTTCAGACTGGCATTGAACTCACTTTTGTAGCCCAGGCTGGTCTTGAACTCACACTGATTCTCCTGCCTCAGCCTCCCAAGTGCTAGGATTACAGGTGTTTGCCACCATGCCCAGCTATAAGAAAGGAGGTCTTGAGGGAAGAAGTTGAGCTTAGTGTGGTAGGGACAGAGAGGATATAGGGGAGGAATGCGCAAAGGAAAGCATAAGACTGCAGTACACCTGGTCACCAGGAATCTGCATCCTGGTATTAACGGCACAGCAGAGCAGAAAGAGTAATGAGTAGGCATAAGGCTGAGGACAAGCCAAAGATCTGGTGGAACTGTCAGCTACAGGGAGTGGGAAGGAAGCTGGGTACATAAAAATCAGAAAGGAACAACAGAAATGGGAGATTTATCCCCAAATCTGGTAGCAAGAAGCAATGCTTTGTTTCAAGCAGTAAGGGACAGGGCTTGGCTCCTGGAGTCAAAGCTCAGGTTCTGTCTCCTCCTAAATGTATGACTAAGTGAGCTACTTCATTCCTTTGTAACTCAGCTTCCTCCTATGGGCTAATGTGAGGCTCAAGTGATTCACACACAGCCAGTATAGCAGTGCCTGGGGTGTAATACATACTTGATAATCTTAGCTATTATTATCAACATAGTGTTTGACCTGCTTGTCACCAGGAATCTTTTTCATGCTCCACGTACAAAGGTATGTGTGAGATTGCTAAACGAATAGTTGTTCCAAATTTGTCTCTAACTTGGATTTTTCTTTAGGGATGACACAATACTGTTAGTCTTACAAAGGTCAAACATAAGTGTCCACAGCAAGAAAATCTGAGTATAAATTAAATGTCGCTTTATTTATATTTCAATATGGAAAGCTAAATTTAACAGGAAGCTGGCTATCAGAGGATGCAGTAAGGTAGTACTTAGCTGCCCAACTAGGTTACTGAACTCCCGGCTAGTTGAAGCCTTAACTTGCTAGAGCTAATGATTTAATGAATAGCCACATACATGGACCTTGGGTCCAAGTTCACTAGAATAGCTCTTCTGGAGCGGAAGGTCAAAATGAGGTAGCTAGATGATTTATTTTGTTAGTACATCATACAAGGTAAAATAAAGGTTTTCTAATTTTCTTTCTTAATAATCAGCCCTCCTTATCCATAGGTTCTATAATCATGAATCAAAAATATTTGAAAAATAAGTTATGGTGTCTATATTGAACATATACATTTTCCCTTGTCTCTATTTTTAAACAGTAGAATATAATAAATATTTGCATAGCATATACACTGTGTTAGATATTCTAAGTAATCTAGACATGACTTAAAGTATGAGAGAATATACATAGGCCATAGGAAAAAAATTATATCATTTTATAAAAAGAAAATGAGAGTCTTGAGATTTTGGTATCCACATGGCAGTTCTGGAACCAATCCCCCACAGATACCAAGGGATAATTATTTGCCACCAATTATATGAGAACAAAAACTGCACGCTGCATGCATGGTGATCAGTTTTGGTTAACAGTGTAATCTGAGAGAGTGACAAAGTTATTTTAGGGAAAGAAAACAAAAGATAATTACTGTCCTTTGTCCTGGCCATTTTCGCTAGGACTCCTACTTTGGGAAAATCCTTAACCATCAACAATCAAAGACCCAACCATCAGTGCAGCAGAAACAGAGGAATAATTACCAAAGAAAGACTGTATTAAGACATAGAGACTTAAAAGCACAACATAACAAATGCCTAGAAGCTAACATCACTAATGACTTGAAAGAATAGAATAAGAGAAAGAATCTACTTGGGCTGGCTCATAAATGCTCCAAAAACATCTTTCCACTTTGCATTGTACTTTTCCTCACAATTAGGTCTGAAATGGCCAAGTACCATGAAAATTATTTAAACTAAAACACAAATTAGTCAATAAAGAGAATGAAGATTAAAAGCACTCTTAACCTACAACTAATGAGGGCCAACAAAGTTACAGATGTGTTATTTTATAATTACCAATTGTTGCTGATTCTGTAAAGCAAAAGCTTTAGTAAAAAGTAAAAGTAAGTATTTTTACCTATTCACACTAAGACACATTGGATGGGTCTAAGTCTGTCCATTCCCAAGCAAAACAAACAATCACAACAACTCATTTTTTGTAGATGACCTACTATTTGATGACAAATGACTGGTTCTAATAGCAAACACTGTTTGCAAAAATTTAATGTCTTTTTATAAGTGTCATCCCAAACAATAAAATATGAGACAGATCTACCCAAGGAGGTGAGAGAACAAATGGCATCCTGTTTAATTTGACCTTGATAA
>PVKN010044578.1:0-10070 GCA_004027915.1 Capromys pilorides
GTATTTCAGTTACTGATGTTAACTAAAGCTGCTGCAAGTGATAGTGAATAAGACAGAACTTCAAACTTCTTACTATATTTATTTCAGATCTCCAAATATATTTTAGAGAGTAGGACAATTTAGAAGAATTAGCAAATAGAAAAAACATACTCCAAAGAGCAGATTTTGTTCAATAACAACCTACACTAAACATAGATTTTATATATATATATATATATATATATATATATATATATATATAAAAGAGAAAAATAAGCTAATAAACATCTATAAAATATATAAAACTCAGGTTAGAAAGCAAAGATGACAAACATTTTTAAGACAGGAGAGTGAGGGAGATAGGTCAGTGGCCTAAGTTCCTACCTGACAAGTGGACAAGTGCAAGACCCAAGTTCGATACTGTGTACCCCATGCCATGCCGTCCCCAAAACCAGTGTGGTGGTGCACACCTGTAACCCCAGCACTGAGTGAAATAAAGCAGACCCACATGTATAAATATCATGTTGTTTCTCTGATACAAGAAACTGAAAGAAGAAATAAAACCTGAAAATTATAATATAGCAAAATAGAATCTGAATTTAAGGATTAAACAATGAAACAATGTAAAGGAGACAAGACAGGAAAAAAAGAAAGGTGGAAATATGCATGCATACATACAGGATGGTTAAGGTGATTGTATTAATAATTACCATCAGTTTTTTTTTTAATAGTAGCTATATGTAGAAGTTTCACCTTGACTAACTCTGTATGCTAATGTCTGTGATCTAAGCAAATACATTGAGGACAACAATGCATGACACAAAAACTTTGCATGAATATCCCTCATTTTGTTTGTTTGTTTAACCAGGAATGGAACTCGTGACCTCACCCTTGCCACGCAGATCCTGTGCCACCGAGTGATATCCCCAGCTAGATGGTATTTCCAATCCTTTCATTTTTGTGCTACCTAAGAACAGTAATTCCTGAGCAAACGGTAATGTAATTTTACTTGATTAACTTATTTACCTCCCAAATTCTGTTTTATAAAAATAGAATCTAGAATCTAGAGTATAGAATATAGTTAGAATCAGTAAGTTTTAATGCTACTGAGAAGATGATAATATGTATAAGTCACTACACAGTTGAAGTTTTAGCTAGCCCAGAAACCAACCGGAGGATATGTTGACAATATTGTGACTTATTAAAGAAATTTTCTCTATCTTCACTCGATCCTGTTCTCTAAAATTAAGTTACATAAAACAATAGCCTGCCTTGCTATAGTGTCTAAGCTATCAGATTGTAAAATTTGGAGTCTTTCTCATTTCAGTATTTATAAGGAAAAGAATTTCTCTTCAACTTAGGATTTTTGAATTGTGATAAAGACACGTGATAATAGTAATAATATGGCCAGCAAATTGTTTGAGGCATAACAAAAGGTATGAACAATGTGTTCTCAAATAGAATATTAGCTCTACAGAAATCTAAGATCAGGGTAAAAGTATTTTCTGGGAAAAGCAGACGGTGGGTCTAATATATTTAACTTTATGATATTAATGTCATGCTGCTAGTAGTCCCATATGCAGTCATAGATAATTCAGTCTTCTCTAGAAATCTTGTCTTCATCATGCTGCAGCATCATTCAAGTTAAAAAAAAAATATATGGATATATATATATATTTAAAAAAAAAACTTGCCCTGATTGCAAAGCCACTGTATTGGTATTGGTAATCATTTTATTGTTAACTCCAATGAAAAATTTAGTAGCAGTTGTTTCTGAGAGAAGCTCAGTTTGTATAAATTGGGCTGCACAAAAGTGTGATAATAGCCACAAGAAAGAAAACATAGCAGAAATCAAAAGAAGTATGACCTAGTCTCCCAAATGTCCAGAGACCATCAGGGTTTGCATAAGGACTGAAAAAGACTGGTTTGCATAAGGACTGAAAAAAATCAGAACATGAGTTGTAGCATGCTCTGGTGAGCACGTTTTCTAGGCTTCTAAAGAAGTGAAGGGAAAGTTCTTAATTAAGATAATAAAATTACAGAAACTACAGAAAGACTCATAAATATAACTACTTCTATGGCCATAGTAAAGAACAGTTCACTAAACTGATATTGAACATCCTAGAATTCTCCATCGTGAGGTTGGAGCAATTACACCTCAATTGTTTCAATAAAAATCAGACAAATTGAAAGAGGAAACACTTCCTGAGACAAAGTTATTGTTCTTTAGAAAACAAATAAAGTATTTCACAGAAAAAAAGATGGTACAGATTTCTCTCTGTCACTCTCTGTCTCTGTGTCTGTGTCTGTGTCTCTGTCTCTCTCTCTCTCTCTCCTTTTTTAATTTTTGCAGAACCAGAGATCGAACTGAGGCCCTTGCACTTACCAGGTAAGTGCTTATTCTAGTGACGTATTATCCCAGCCCTCCTTTGTCTCTTCTCTTCTCTTCTCTTCTCTTCTCTTCTCTTCTCTTCTCTTCTCTTCTCTTCTCTTCTCTTCTCTTCCTTTCCCTTCCCTTCCCTTCCCCCCTCCCTCTTTCTTTTAGTACTTTTCTTCATAAAAGTATGTGACACTTACATCATTCCAACAGACATGAACATTTCTATGAGTTGGTTCACCAAACAACAACAGCAAAAAAAGTCTTTAAAAATTAATATTGGAAGGAAACTTGGAAAGTTCTTGGGTGTGTTTCAAGTTTCATCAAAAATATCTGAAATGTGAAATAAGTGATGGTGATACAAACCCTTATCTCTGATTGTAGAGACATACAAAGGTCAAAGTAGTTGTCAATAGTTCTTTGGAATGAGAAAAATAGTGAAAACACCAGGAAGTAGAAGATATTGAGTGAAATAAGACTTGATCTAGAGAAGAGCTCATAAATTCTCCCCAGCCTGTTGTAGCTAATCTCCACTAATTGATCCTTCCCATTCATAATTTTCTGGCTTGTTCAGCACACTGAGTGGCCAACCCCTATGAGTTAAAACACTCAGGTAGTCTCAAATAGCATTCAGTGAGTGGGAGACACTAACAAGAGACTAAAGCACTAAGATTAGAAACTCTACAAGACATGATCTATGATCTTCCCACCACCACCACTGCCACAAGACTCTCCTCTATGGCTTCATTCTTCATCAAGCTAGTGTAATATTATGTAGTCTCCCAAATCTATGAAGAGTTTATTAAAGAACCCTCCACAAAGGAAACCAAAATCTACGTTTACTCATTCTTTATAAAATGCTATAGTATACTGTGTTTTTCTAGAGAAACTGTTAGCTTAATATGGCCAGCCGCAGAGTTGGATAAGAAAGAGGGCAGAAGGGGGTCTGCACAGTGGAGACAGAAGCCTCACTCCAAGTTGTAGAGCTCATGGTAGTATTCCATGCATGGCTGCATCAGGGGGTAAGTGGGTCTTCATGCAAGGCTGAGGGCCTGTGCCAGAAGGCTGAAGGATCAGAAGCAGAAGTCAAGTGGTCTGCACTAGAAGCCAGGAGGTGACCTCCAGCTGAAGGCAAAGACTTGATCTCCTCTGAAGGACCCAGACAAATCTATGCTTGTTCATTTCCCCTCATACCATCCAGATGATGAGCTTCCTAGGCTGGACCTTCTACATCATAGGGTGTGAAATTGCTAAGCTGACTTAACTAAAGTTTTGAACATCACAAGTTGACACAATTAATCATCATGTATACATAGGGTCATGTATTCTTTAAATCATCTCTATATCATGATATTCAATACATGTAAATGGTATGTTCTGTTTTTCAGAATGATGATAAGAATGTGTGTATCTGGTAAACATGCACATTTTTCTTATACTAAACCTATTGTTATTAAATCTATGGATATAGAACACAGTGTTATAGAAGGGTAACTATATTTCCTTTCCACTATACTTTATATGGAAAGCAAAGACTAGACTAGCCTGTCGACTTAAGTTAGGTATTGCTCTAAACTCTTACACAAATGTTTGCTACATTGCTTGTTTTCAAAATTTGAACCAAGTTTCCTTGATATCTCATTGTGCATGTATTATATATTCAATCATTCTCATTCCAAAAATAGAGCACACTTTGTTGTTTTCTTACCTAATTAACTTTTCAAGCACTCTACCCAATAGTAGTGCATCCTTAACCAACACAGAGACTATCCTTCTTATGTTAAAAGGGTGTTGTTTGGAAATGTGTTGTAATAAGATGTTTTCAGTACCATTCCATCACATCAGGGCCCAATTAGGTCCTACAACACTCAGTCTTTGAGAACCAACTCAGACAGAACTTGTTTAGGAAATCTTTTCTTGACCACTCTTGGTTTCTGAGAGTGTTTGTTGCTTTTTCTGTTTTACATACATTTCGTGAATGTCTCTGTTATTACACATCTCACAAGGCATTGCCATGATGTGTCTACTCATGTGAATCTGCTGCTGTGTTATGAATGTTTAAAGCACAAGTTATGCCTGTGTTACCTTTGTGTCTCCACTCACTAACATTGTGATATTTGTCACTGAAAAAAGTATCAATTAAAATTTTAATAATGGCATTCTGGGCATATTAGTCAGCTAGCCATATTCTGCATCTCCAAGGCATCTCTTAGCCAAGGGTACTTTCATCTGACTGATTTTTTTTTTCCATTCTGAGCTTACACTCAGTTCTTTGATTCTAAAGAGTGTGTCTTTTTTCATTTGTTTGCAGGATCTATCTTTGTGATTATTGAGATTCTCCTTGTCAGAGGGATGGTGGAAAGCTGAGAATGTTTATGGTTTAACTAGTGAAGTAGATCTTCAGGGGCTCCAACACTGCATTACTGTTGAGTCACCTTCAGCCACTCAATTATTTTTCAGTTTCCAAGTGGAGGAGCATAGCTGATTATTCATCTGGAGCAAGCCTGTGTTCTCCCACTCCCAGTGTAGAGAACATATGCCTTTTCTACAAAGACCATAATATATTATTTACTTAAGGTGAACTTCAGTAGTCTATAGACTATGATTTGCTATACCAAGATCAGAATCAATGCTACATTAGCAGTCACAATGCAGCTTGCAAATTACTTTCATTATCCATTTTAAAACATAACTCAGTGTGACACCCTTCAATGTGGGCACCTTCTGACTGCCTGCGTCCTTCCTATTTCATGCAGATCTTTATTCTGCAATCTTCCTTCTGAACTCTTTTGGTGTATAGGTACATGTGTGTGATATGTGTGTATTCAACTATTCTTACATGTATAGGTTGAAATATGTCTTTACAGTCATGTATTTCTCTTCATTGTTTAGCTTCTGCTATCCTCATAATTTTTTAATTGAATCTACCACAGTATTAGAGCCCCATCCTCCTTCACTCACTAGCAATCTTAACCATAACCCTGGGAATTAGGCCCTTTCATCACAGATATTTCAAAAGCACTGCAGGTGCTTTAACCATAATTCCTAATGCTAGGCCCTACTTACATAAGTAAGTATGATTTAAGTTTTGTTTAGAGAGTCTATAGCCTGCTATGAAATTAAAAATTTATTTCAAGGTAAATTAATAATTTATAGATTGTTAACAATTATAAATTGGCTTTTTAGGTCCATTATGAGTACATACAGGATGAAAAAATAGTCCTAATACATATACACAGAAATTTAGCATGCTTTTTATTCCATTTATTTTTATCCCCTAAACTCTTCATTGCAATACATATAATCATTGGTTGCATCTTGAAGGAATTGGTCAGACCCTCTGCAAGAAGTACTTCTTGTAAGAAATCAGTGTCACAGAATTTCAAAATGAAACAAAATCCTGATTATTATTTACCCTTCCTTTTAACACAGTATAATTAAAAGCAGTTACTAATTAGCATGAATCATCCAAGAAGCACTCGGGGATAGGAAAATTAAGCTGTAGCCTTCTCTGTTCGATTGCCTTGGGCTGCAAAGGGTAAAATAAAAAGAAATGAAGCAATATAAAGGCAGAGGTATCTTCAAGCAATTCTTTAACTGTATCTCAAATCTTTTCTCAACATTTGCTGGAGACAGAGGCCACTCTCAGACGAACATCTTCTTTTCCTCTTCTTGCAAGTCCCAGTGGTTGAGCAGCCGAGAGCCATCCCAGTACGAGATAGTAAGAAGCAGTGTACCTTCCTGCATTCCCAGCATGAATGTTGAGATTCACTCCAGTCACTTGTCTCAGTTCCCTGAGCCATGAGGCCGGAAAGATGAAATCAGCTATTGTAGGAGAAAATAAAGCTGGAGCCCAAGCAGACCAAGGAGGTCCAACATCACAGCAGAGGATTATGGTAGCTGCCTTTAAGGGAAAAATACTTGCATTTGTCTTTACACATAACAGCTTCTCTTAACTCCTAGACCTGTTTCATCAGTGTAACTGCCATTTATGTTCTTCCTTGTACATTATTTTGCAACTTAGCCTTGCTGGTTTGAATTTTGCGATTCATACAGCAAAATGGTGAATTTGCATCATTGTATGTGTACTTAGTAAATGCTCTTCATAGAGCTGGGCTCACAATAACTATGTGGGAAATAGGTGGTGAATTGGTGTAAGTGACTGTCTAGCAGACTGCTGTCTTCTATCTGTAGGAACTGTATCTTGTTCAGCTTACTCCTTTTGTACTAAGCAGAGATATTCACAATCTGCAATGATTTAATGCCTGTTAAAACTGTCTGGTTCTGAATTTATCATTTGCTTTTGGGCTTCGCTGTTGTGAGGGGGGAAAAATCACATTTGGAACACATTCTTTGTTCTGCATGCATAATTACAATTTTTAGGGGATAGTCATTTTCATGAGCACTTTGTCAACTCAATTAAAATATTAATTTCTGCAGGTCTGTGTATGTAGGATGGGCGCAGATTTAATTTGCAGGTAGAGCCGCAGATTCACTTAATGATGTTGAAACTGTAAGAGTAATAACATTAGGAATTGCAGAAGTAAAGAAACAGATATGAGCTTGTTTTAGGAAAATAAGTTCCGGAGTCTCAATTTGAAAATTTTTATCTTTCTTTTGCCTTCCTGCCCACACACACCTGTCAGTGTCTATGGGAATGTACTTAACAAAAAAAGAAGCAAAGTATAGAATCTCTGAGTTTTTCTATGTCACCTGCCACATCCAGTCACTGTATAACACACATCCAGCCATTGTATAACACAGACAGACAGACAGACAGATAGACAGACAGACAGACAGACAGACAGACAGACACACACACACACACACACACACACACACACGCACACATATTGCCTCTGGAAGAACTGCCTTAAACACATGGATGAACTAAGGACAACTCTTCTAATAACTACCATGTTACCCAGGCCTGTCTTGCCAGTCCTCACTCCCTAAACCTTATCTCCCAGACACAACGACCTTTCAGTGTGTAGAACACAACTCATGGCTCTCACACTGGCTGTGCTGTCTGCCTGGGGCATTCCTTCCCTTGCTTTTCAAGTGGTTACATTCCACTCAGCTCTCAACACAAATAACTCATTGCAATGTATTTCTCAGCCCATTAATCCAAGTCATTGTGTTAGAGCACCATGCAGCTTTACTTCATTGATTTTGCAAATATTTTAAATCCACACTTATCTATTTACTTAGTAGATATTTGACTTTTATACTACTATGAGCAGAAAAACAACATATATTTTGTTCACTGCTGTGCTCCCATAGAAAAAATATTTGTCTGTAGCTGTTATCTAATAACTATTTTTGTTTGAAAAATGCATCTTTCAGTCTCTTGTTGAGCAATTACCATTGCTCTCTAAGGTTGGTATAGTTTCCTCATGTAAGTACCATTAATCTCTTCCCTACCTGTACCTACTTTGTACCCACTAAGAAACGGAATCTATCTTCCCTTACCTTGAATTAAGGCTGATTTAAAATTTACCTTGGCCAATAGCATGTGGGAAAAAATGGTATGTGCCAGTTCTGTATCTAACCTTCAAAAAGGTTACCCACATCCTTCTTCCTATGTCTCAGAAGCCAGGATGCATGAGAAGAGGCCTCCAGGAGAGAATACTGAGTGAAAAATCAGAGAGGCAGCGTCTGCATGGAGCAGCACTGAGATGCCCAACATGCTAGGCCCGCTTTTTTTCCCTTCTAGCCTGATCCAGTGGCTGGCTAATTGAGACAACCAACAAGAGAACTCCAGCCAATAACAAGTAGGACAAAAGAATATCCCTGCTGAACTCTGCCTAAATGACTAATATCAGAATCATTAAAAAAAAAATTACTATTTCCTCAAATTTGAGATGTTGTGTTGTATACTAGCAGAAAACTGAAACTGTGGCCCTCTAGGATTCCTGATGTCTCTCTTAGAGAAGAACAAATTGAGTTGCAGTGAAATTTAGAGGACCTTTCCAAAATATAATTAGTAAAAGGAGGAATTCAAATAGTGTTTAACTATTTAAAAAATTATTCATCTGGAGCTCTTGGTCACCAGCACAGGCTCGTTGCTGCCAGTCAACTGTATGCTCCACATTGTTCACTGTGATGTTGAAAATATTTGATGTATTTTTTAAAATATAGACCCTCAGAAAGGAGTTACTTTTCCAATGGAGAAATGAATAGACCTGTAGTCTAAAGATCTGCAAGAATCAGATTTTCCTCTGAGCATGATTATTTCCTTTATAAAATGAGGATGATGGAACTTATCCTCAGGGCCTGCGATGAACTTGATGGACTTATAAGCTGTGAAGCACGAAAGCCTTTTCAGCAAATATTCATCTTGAAATTTAACATTTGACTCACAATGCTTTAGATGATTTAAAAGTGTGCCTGCATTTCAGTCACCATTAACACTTAGAATATGATATTTACACCGACACATTAGAGTTACAATAACATTATTTCCATTGTGATTCTAGCAAGAACTCATGTTCTGAGGAAGAAGTCAATTTTCTCAATTCTAGTAATGATCTGACAAAATAACCTTTGATAAGGTATAATCACCTCACTGAATTCGGAAACTGTTTCACTACTCAGATGTCCCCCTGTATGCCATATGCTACAAGCTCAGAGATGGACTTCAAAAAGTCAGAAAAAACTCGTATCATATTGTACTAACTTCTTAATACTATGGGACTGGGACATTCATTAATCAATCTAGTAAGGGAAAAGATTGTGTGTGTGTGTGTGTGTGTGTGTGTGTGTGTGTGTGTGTGTATATATAAGGGAATAGATGGAAAAGCAATGAAGGAAAGATGGCAAGTATAAAGCATTAGATGCAGCTGGGTATGGTGGCCCGTACCTATAATCCCTGCACAAGGGAAGCTAAGGCAGGGAAATCATTGTGAGTTTGAGATCAACCTGCACTTCATGATGAATTCAACAACAGCCTGAATGACACAGTGCGACCCTTTCTCTAACTAACTAACTAACTAACTAACTAACTAACTAACTATTTCTAAACAAATGAAGAAAAAATATCTTAATTGGGCAGATGTTTTCAACACTTGGAAGAAGAAACTTTATAGGGGCTGAGGAGATAGCTCAGTAGCACAAGTGCCTACCTGGCAAGTTCAAGGTGGCTAGTTCAAACCCCAGTCCCCTCCCCGCAAAGTCTTTGTAGAAAGGGCTGTGAGAATAGGCAACATTTTGGCCCTATCCCTTCAAGGTCAGTGAGGACTTAGGACATAAGAGAACCTGTGCTGTAACATCCTATAACTCAGAGGTTTCCCAAATTTTCTGTTCAAGGAGATTAAGGAACCTCAGAGGAAAAGGATAAATGAAGTATAGTGTGCCTAAGGAGAGTCACCTAGAGAGAGGACAATCTCTCAGACTTTCACAGAGACCAAACTGGTGAAGCAATAGCCGTGAATCATCCTGATGGCTGACACTGGCAACATCTCTACAAAGCACTGTACATGGTTCCAAAGTTAATCCTGAGGGGATTTGACCCTTGAAGATACAAAAGATGAATGTTCTGTTATACAGGTCTGGCCTTAACTTACTCTTGATCACCCAGCAGAAAAGCTTAATTATGAGACATAGAATGCAGAGCTAGATCAGTATAATGAGCTATAAGAGGCTTAAACCAACAGCCTCCAACATTGTCAATTTCACCGAGATCCCACTATAATTATGGAATGTTGGACTATAT
>PVKN010044579.1:0-10067 GCA_004027915.1 Capromys pilorides
TAAAGGATTATATTTAATAAACTTTCTTTCTTAAAAACTTCTAGTTAATAAAGATCCCCTAAACAAAGATATTTTCCAACCTTCCATTTCCTACATTTGTAAAACTGTCTCCAGAATCTCAACATAGGTTTAGATTAGATCCAGGCTTAGCGCTGGGAGGAGCAGCAGCAGTTCAGGGAGAAGATGAAGCACGGAGGCAAGAACTTGATCTGGAGAGGATTATGGTGCTAGCGTGGGCCTGCAGGTGACAGAATGTGAGGGGCAGTGGGCAGGGCATGGACAGGAGTCCAGGAAGGTGGTTACCAGAGGGAAGATGTGACGACAGGCATGTTTAGAGTGCCAGCGGGCAGTAACAGTGACTATGTGGTGGCCTTTTCAGAGCCTGTCCAATGAGCCTCTGAATTCTTGTGCTTCCTCTTCTTTGCACAATTCACAGCAACACTTCAAGGAACTATTCCCAATTGTCTTTCCATGTGTTTATTTTCTATGTGCTATTGTAAAACACTCCCCAAGAGGAGAGGTACTCATGTCCTATCTTCCTCAGAGACTAGCAGACTTTAACAATGTCTGTCAGCATTCACTTGCTGATAATAGGGCCTTGCAGGGTACACCTGAGGAGGAATTTGCTTTCTTGGGATAACTAGAGGGTGTCTGTGAGGAAGCACTGGGACTGTAATGTGACTGGCAATGGGCAAGAAGTAAACAAAGCTCTCCCTGAGGCCGCTAAGTTCTCCTGGATGCCACCAAGGAGTAGGAGCCCTCCAGGTGGCTGCATGAGTTGTGCAAGGCTTCAAGTACTTTTATAGAAGGGAAGTCTAACAGAGGAACTTGCTCACAGGGAATGAAGGTAGAAAACTCACTTTGAATGAAAGTAGAAAATACCCCAATCTACAAATGGCGCTTCTTGCTTCCCAAAGCTTCTGTCATAGAGCAGAACATCCAATCATATACTTAGAACTTAATACACTTTCCACTGGGTGTCATTGAGCTCAAGGGTTTTCCAACTATGATCTCATCTGATCCTTATAACTTTGTAATTTTTTAAAAGAACAGTATGATGCTTAATGGAAGATTAGAAAACTGAGGTGCAGAGAGATAAATCAATTACTTCGTAACAAATCACAGAGTTGAAAAACAAAATCCAGGCCTTCTGCCTACCATGAGTCAGCTGCCAGGAAACTTCGTCCCCTGCATCACACTGTTCTGACAGCTGGTACCACCCTCCCACTGGCACCAGCCTCAGGTGGGGGCGTCCCCCACACGTGAGCACGGGGATGTCAGTCACCCCCATAACATCTCTATGAAATGAGTGCCACCTACTTATTTTGATAAATGAAAAAGCTGAGGTAAGATAGATAAGTTAATGATATTGTTTAAGATATTTGGTTTTCAGGTGACTGATCTAGGAATTAAACCCAGCTCTGATGTCACACTTAATGGTTACAGATGAAGTCTTCTTACTGTCACATTTTTTAAGAAATCCAAATCAAGATTAGCCAAAAGATTATTTTCAAAAATAAAAGACTTAGCTGGCTATATCTCTTTAAAATTTCCCACACTGTTCATCAGCATTTAAACTTTTATAACATCTCATATAAATAATAATCTTGAACAAGGTCTGTACCCCAATACAATAGAAAAAATGTCAACAGTCATGTCAGGAAGATGGCCTTGATTTCCACATGCTCTCACCAGCCATGTCTGGCCACTGACCTGTGCACATTTTCCATGGCTGCCACCTCAGCCAGTGCAGCGAGGCTAAAGAATGCAGACATAGCAGGCATTTCGGGAGTGCTGCTCCGCATCTCCTCCACCTCAGGGGTGTGTGCGCGCTCCTCACTGCAGGCTGTTTCACGTGCTCTAGGGAGGCTCCGCAGCAGCTGCTCCTTTGGTTTATCATCTTGAACAGAAAAGAAATCCATCACCAGAGGATCACTCTGCTCTCTGGGGAAGGAATGCTGAGAAAACCCTAGGTCAGACAATGTGAAAAGAGCTAATACTCTCCACTGTGCTTTCTGCTATCCAGCAAATACTAAGGCTTCTACAAAAGTCTTCTATAATAGCGAAGCATTTCTATTAAGCTCAGTTGCAACTCGTAACTATGGTCAGCACTGTGCCTGGAGCAGAGCCAAGAAGCTGTGTGTTATCCCAGGTCAAAGAAAGGGCCAGTCTTGGAGGAAGGATAATGATCCTGGGCCAAAATATAGCCCCAGGTACTTCTGCAGGTGGGCCCTCCCAAACCCAAGTGACATTCCGTATGAATTGTATGAAGCTGTCGCAGGTGCTACCATAGCAATATGGATATTTTGTATTCTGTGATACAAACACGTAGAATACACTGGTTGTCAGATTAACCAAGCCTAATGTAATCCCATGTTGTTTTGTTCTGAAGATCTACTTGGCAAGAAGACAAGGGCTCTCTGGTATTTACGAACAGGCGAATGAAATGCTACATAAATATACTTGCTGGAAATGAGAATGCTCTTTTTGTTACTCAGACATGAAGTGAAGGGAGGATTCTTATTATGGGTTTCAAATTTTTTTATTATTTTTAAATTTTATTTTAAACAGCAAAAACAAAAACAAAAGCAAAAACAAATAGCAAAACCAAAGACAGAAACAGTGTAACATACAATACATATGGTACAGAATTTCAAAACAAGAATAGAAAATTAACAATGGTTGTTACATTACGTATTTTTATCCTATGCATCTGTTAATCTGATGCAACAGATCTGATAAAAATACGTAATTAAAATATTTTAAATATAGAAAACAAGTGATAAAAGATGTGAATGTCATATATTGGGACATAAAAGTGGCACGTGCTTTTCTACATAAAATGAGTATTTTCTAGAATATTTATTTCTTGCTGCAAGTGGAAATGAATGAGAATATAAATGAACAAGGATATGACAATCTACAAAATAAAAGTCATTGAACAGAATCCAGACTGCAAAGGAAACGAGGGAGAGGCCTGATGAATGAAGCAAAAGGACATCAAGATTTGAGTCCTCATTCTACTTCTAGAATGTAGTTGAATTGTATCCAGACACAGAATTCCTCTTCTTTTGAGTTTCATCTCTTATATAAAGGTACAGTTCAGGGTCTTTAATATGCTTGATGGATTTAACTATATATGCAAAGTATAAGAAAAAGTACACACAATTAATTTTCTTTTAATTCTAACTTGGCAAACAGCCCATCTCCTGTGAACACCTGAATTAACCCCTCCCATACAATGTTAATGCTGGAGGTGCTGAAAGGTAACTGCTGGAGCCTATCTGGTATAGCACTCCGAGATGCTTTTGTGGGGAATGTTTAGTATCCCTCACTGCCTAACCTCTTAGGGTTCTTACAGAAATTCCATCATGAAGAAAGCCCACTGGAAACAACAAGCAGGCCACTGATGCCATGCTATTGCCATATTATCTGGTTACATTACAGTGAAGAACTCAAGAATCCAGACACAGTCATGGAATCCCAAGGTAGCAGTCCATATCTGCTTTGCAAAAAGAACTTGAAGGTTCCTTAATTCACTGCTCTCAACACCTGATAACTAGTTTTATAATGGCATGAATAGCCAACCATGGAGTACCAGATTGATCAAGCATCTTTAATGGGCTCTTCTGGAAATTTACTTAATCAAGAGTATTTTGTGCATACTGAAAAAAAAAGCTGAGGATTCTAAAATTATCTTTCCTTTCTAGAAATTCAGATATGCTCTTGGAAAAATATCTATGATTTTAAAATGTAGAATACACCATGTTTGGAAGTCTTTAGAAAGCTACAGAACGGACCCAGTGTTGAATAAAGAACACAGCTTGTAATCATTCACTGGTCAACATGGTCATCTCTGCTGAAAGCTCCCTCTTCTTACCCAAGATACCTCCTGCTGGTGATACCCGGCCATCGGCAGTTCTGACAAGGTGCGTGATCTTGGTTTTCCTTGCTTTTCTCTTTTGGCTGCCCACCAAAGGTTCTTGCATTGTTGGTTCTGGAGTGTTAGGAATGGATAGGGCATTTTTAACCTTATAAGCAGGCTCTGTGGTGTTTTTGTCTTCTGAAAATATGGCTGAAATAGGACAAACCACATACAATTACACACAAAAAACATAGGCACCAACACTGCTTTTGAAAGAAAACATTTCTATATGACCCATGTGAATGGACTATTGACATACAGAATTTTCAAAATGTTGACAGAAATATGAAATGAAATGTTCCTATAATTTGCTAACTACTTATCTGTATTTGCTTTGGTAACTTATGTACAGAACTCTCAACATTCCTTAAGTCTTTAGACACTGTGGGCTGATGAGGAGGATGACGAGCACAAATTAGAGTGAGCTACCAGACATGTTAACAGATTGTGAGTCCTGCCTGCAACCAGGGTCCCGGTCTAAGAACTTTTTTGGCTACTCAGTCTGGACAGGATGGTACAAGAAGTTTCATTTTTTTCTAGAATAAGATTAAACACTGCTTCTAAATTTATATCAATTACAGGGACATCTGCTTGCCAGCACCAGGCCGGACTTATCAGAAAGGAAACCATAGGGCCTGACCTTTTATGCTTTATGACTGCTCAGCAGGTACAGGTCAAACACTGGAGAAATCAGCATACATATGACATACTCCCATTCACTGAATGCTGAGACAAGGCAACCTGCTTAGTTGAGATAACTTAATGAAGTTTTACACATTGGCATGGGTCACACATAAAGGAGTTCCACCTAGTCTAGCTGTAAAACCAACCAATTATTTAACAGAATACTTTTGCTTGAGACAGAGTTTTGCTATGCCGTGGAGTTCAGTCAGACCGTGAACTCATGGTGATCCTCCTGCCTCAGCCTCTTGAGTGCCGTACAGTTTTACAGGTGTGTACCACTACCCTGGCTATTGGCACAAACTTTTATCTTGAGTTACTTCCTCAAGAGTAAGATACTTGCCATGATTAGTTTTATGTCTGGTTTAAATACAGTGGGAATGTCTGTATCTTATTTCCTTAGGACTTCACCCTCCTATCAGTTTAATTTAAAAGAAAATTGGGCTATCAAGATAGCTCAGTAGACTAAAGCACATGCTTTGGCAAATGCAGGGACCAGGGTTTCATCCCAGGTCCAGCATGCCACACTAAGCCCGCCCCCAGGGCATGTTGAGCCAGCAACTGAGCAGGGTCATGGCAGAGCATGCCTGTAACCTCAGCACTGGGAAGGCTTAAAACAGGAGGATCACTATGAGTTCGAGCTACGCCGTAGTGAGACCCTGTACCAAATACATAAATAGAAAGAAAAAAAAAGAAAACTATATATGGATAGGAGTTTAACACACATTTCTGAGAATATATATATAGTCAGCTTTCATAATTGAAACTTCCCTCCCCCCAGTGGCTAAAGGGTTTTAGGCAAAGAAGAGAAACATTTTTTATATATTTTTAAGAGTCTCTTAGGACAGGCATAGAAATAATTTTCGACAAATAAGAGGGGTATGTAGATTGGAAAATCAAAAGCACACTAAGCCTGAAGGAAAACTTAAGATACTGATTTAGAGGCAGACACTGGCTATACACACAGAGCTAAAACAAGAGGGAGTTAAAAACAGCAACTAAGGGTGTGAAAAATACAGTGTTTGATGTATGCACTTGTGCAAGCCTCATTTGAAATTTTTAATCTCTCTATTGGGTTTAGGCACATACACAGGAAAGAAGGGCTGTGAATTACTATTTTGTTCTGGAAATCATGGCACCTTGTTGTGAAAAGATGTCTGGAATGAAAAGGTTGGTCACAGCCTTTACCCACTAAAACACATGGGAAACAATGTCAATTTTATAAAAAGGCATAGAAAACAGAAACTATACCATGGTTTGTGGCTTAGCTTTATCTCAGTATTGTACAACAGATGGCTGTGTGGAAACAGACTTAAGACAATAACTATTTAGGAAAAAATCTTACACTATTTGGCAATGTGTCCAAACACCATTTTGAAGTAAGTAATCAAAATCAGGAAAAGGGCTTGCTTTATGTTACAGATTTCTGTCCAGGTCAGAAAGATCTACCACATGATGAAGTAATTTTGGTAATGTCATTTACTTAGTTTTACGTTTACTCTTTGATATTTAGCTTAACGTAGGCCAGAGATAACACATACTAAGATTTCTAAAATTTGAAATTCAATAAAAGCTTCAAGCAAAATAAAAGACAACTTAGTTATGAACATTCCAAGTTCATGATTGTACATTAGCCTTAAAATTCAATGTGGCTTATGAACATAAAGATGTCAAAATCTGGATTTATGATGAGTATTAAGTAACTTTTATTGCATATTCAGAAGGTTCGGCATTTCTGGTTTCTTTTCCAGATCAAACAGTTGTCTCTTCTGATTACAGAGGCAGTCTCGCTGAGCTCTTGAGTATGATTACTGTTCACACTACAGATCTCTATTCCAAAAAGAATATTAGCCTTTTCTGTCTCCTCTTCCCAGAAAAATCTACAACTGTGGAGGAAGGGTATAGCAGGGTTCTGAAGCTGAAGAGAACTGCATCAGAAAAAAAAATTTATGGAAAAAAAGACAAGGAAATAAAAGAAAAGATATGAATAGCAATAAGGGCAAAGCACTGGGGATGATGACTGTTCTATGCAAAGACTCTGGGAAATGAAAAGCACAGTCACACAGAATGGGGTTTTACTCTCAACTTGATAATTTATTAACTTTAGGACTATAGGTCTCAGTTTCTTCATGTAAAAATGGAGATTGAACTAATTAGCTCTAAGGTACCACTCAGCCCTAAAACAAGGCAAGCTAGACAGAGTCAATCCTTCAGGTTAAGGAAAAACAAGCCTCCAGGCAGGCCCAGAGGCCTGTGCTGGGGAACATTATTCTCTTAACCATTGTGGTGTTTGTTTTGTTTTAATTGATGAGCTTGCAAATGGTTTCATTTCTATTCAATGCTTGTTCCTTTTCTAGTTTGTTCCTGAGCCAGAGACAGCCTGGGACTTGGGGAAACCCACAAATAAGCAGATAAGGAGCCAGGTGGTCAAAGATCAGCTGGCAGGGCAAAAGATAAAACACAATCAAGTCAAAGACACTTGTATGTTTGGACTCAGGAAAGGAAAGAATTAGGATACAGGTCACATGGAAGAAATAAAAACACACTAGAAATACTCATGAATCATCCAGAGGTGATGTCACTTATCCAGGAGATTCCTCTAAACTGTTATGGTTCATATTTGAAAATGGTACCAAAGGTAAGAAATATGACCCTGCTGGGAGTATGGAAAAAGAGCTAAGGGACCTGCTCCATACTTTGACAAATACGCTAACTCCCGAACTTCTGGTCTTATTAGCTGGCCTACGACAGCTGTCTGGGTTGGCCCCAAGGAGAAACCTAGAACGAAGAACTGGGCTATGCTTGTAAGACCAAATTATCATGTGGGAAAGCCAGTGCCTGTGACAAAGCAGCAGATCTGAGTTTAATGGCAATGCCAAAGCAAAGAGAAGGTTAGGTGGTGTGACATGAAAGATGAAAAACCTCTCCCTTACCTAATGGAAATGTGAGAAAAGTTTTGCTATCCAAAAAATTAGTCATTTCTCTTTTGGCTTTAAATCAAGCACAGAAAACTACTCAAGCACTGTGGAAGGAGCCTACAGGGCTACTTTGTACATTCAACAACCACCATAACACACTTGGAGCACATCACCTGAGGGTGGTGATGTGTGCTCACTTTTGGAGCTACATTAGGAATGTGTCAATAAGAGACTTGTTTTCCAAACTCTACTCTCAGAACATGGAGTAAATTTTGGTGGGGGAAACAGCAGTGCACTTGGAATGTACCCTGGAATGTACCCACTAGAACTATGACTTCACTTTTCAACTGAGGGGTTCAAATGTGCACTGAAATTGTTGAAATCTCATTGTCTTTGGTTGGTCTCTCCTGAGCTCAAACAGCCAGCAGTCAGATACTAAACAGAACAAAGAGAAAAGAATCAAAATCAGCCTTATCTTTGGGCCTGGGAGATTTTGCTGAAGTCATATAGCAATTATTTCAAACTTGTGAAGAGGTCAAGTTAGACTGGGCACTAGATGTTTGCAAATTAAACATATAAACAAGTTTCCCAGTCAGCCTCCGTGATCACACATTTGCATGCTGAAACAAACAAAACTATCTAATGAAGATGCCTAGTTATGAGGCTTTTAGCTTTTTTTTGGATAAGATACCATATATATTTTCAACATCTAAACCAAACGAAAGCTAAAAGTCTATAAACATTCCTGAGAGACTTGAAAACTGTACCAACTAAGGAGATTCTATGGTGAAAATTGTTTTCTTTTCTTTTGCTTGCATTTATCAGACTTCAATTTCTTTCTGTGTGTTTGAGGTTAGCAACTGCTCCTGAATTCAGTGGGGTTGGTAGTAGGATGAAATTAAAATATACAAACAATCATACATATATATGAAAGCCCCCGTAAATTATAAAATATTAAACATTATCACATCATCATTAAATAATTAGCTTAAACATGTGATCATAAATAATTAGCTTAAACATGAGCGTATGATACTATATCACACATCTCAGCTTAGTAGAAAAAGTTTTACATTTAATATTAGGCAACAGGGAATGGAAGTGTTTTAATATTTTGAATTTTGAAAGCATAGAGAAAAACACTTGAAACAAATTAAAAGTTTCAAATTTAAACTCCAGATGTATTGCTAAACATATAGGACAAAAGAAATGCAAGGGCATTCACAGGCAGGATGTTATAGGAAAGGCAGAGTGAACTTTAAATCATCCACTTTAACAGAAGTAAAAATAGCTGCACAGTCTCGATTTAATCAACATTTCTATTACCAACAGTAGCTACAAACAATTCCTATCTAACCTTTGTAAAGGATAGCTTATATGTATTAAAAATTATTCTACATTATGTTTCATTTTCTGTCCCTGTGTATATACTTTCTTGTCATAAGCAGTGATATGGCCATGGGTGAGAAAGAGGACATCGTGGCCAGCCTCAGTAATTTACTGAGCATACAGTTACCACCTGAATAGGTAAATGTTGGGGATAGTATGAAAATAAATAAAGGTCACTTCCTAGTAACTTTCTGATACTCATATTGATTCCTTTTAATCCTGGCCACATAAAATGAGTTTATTCTCTATAAATAAATAAAGGCCATGGATTTTTCAGTACATCTTTTCCAAAGTCTTTTTCCAGATATATTAATACTTATAATTAAATATCATCAATAATAATTCCATTTCTATTCAGTTTTTCAGACTACCTTTAAGATGCAAACTTGATTTATCTTTCTTTTTTCCAAAGGCAGAGAACCAGGGCTGCAGAATATGGTATTCCTAATAGTGCATAACCCACTTAAGTTACCACAGTAACAAGAGCACCGAGTGTTAGAGGGGAAATGGAATTTTCAATTTATGTATTCCTGCAACTCATCATTCAATCCCTGAACAAATGAGCCACACATGCACTTACCATAAATGTGGAGAGTAAATCCTGGTGAGGTTAAACATTTTATCGTACTGAAAAATGCTAATTAGTGGCGGATCTGAGAGCCCAGGTGTTCTAATTCCTAGGTAAGTGCTCTTTCTATCACACCATGTATGTTCTGGCTTCAGTGATTAAAAACCAAAAAGTATTTAGAGTGGCATCATTTCATGTAGGGGATGTAGTCTCAAGTACCTTCAGATTTCTCTGACAGTTCATCAGTTATGAAACCTGGGCAGAATGTGCTTTTAAAATACGCAACTGCTAGTATTTCATTAGGAGTGTTATGATTCAATGTTGGGAACACCACAATTCAAATTTTGTGTTTTCCTGCACTTACGCAGAAATAATATGCCTCAGAGGCTGTGGATGTGAAACAGCAGGTTGGAAAACAGACATACTCTTAGCATTTTCTGTAAAAGTAAAAAACAAATTGCTGGTATTTTCTGTAAAAATAAAACCATGTAAATGTATATATGGCTGATATGAACTGTGCCACATGTGATTAATATTAATTTAAAACTTTTGAAACTATCTTAAAATATATTTCTAATAAATAACT
>PVKN010044580.1:0-10063 GCA_004027915.1 Capromys pilorides
GCAGAGCAATCTTTCTTTCTCTAGGATGCAGTGTTGATATCTGACAATAACCAGACACTTGCTTATTTTGAAATCAGAGACCTTAGAGGCGAGCTTTTAATTTCAGCGCCTTTGTTATAGTAAATTCATTTCAACAGAAACTTTCTTGGCCATGTCAAACTTTTCATCACCTCTGAAAGAAGACGTGTCTCCCTGTGAGCTCACTGTGAGAGCCTGCAGGCACGTAATGCATGGCGACCTGGGGGTCTGTGCTTGTCACCAATCCCACATTTTCAAACCTTCAAGGATGCTCGGCGAATGGCTACACCTACCAGCCTCATTCTGGAGCAACAAAACCCAGGTATTGCAAGGTTCTTATCTCCACTGGGACTCTGTGTGCGAGCTGCAAGTTCCCTTTCTCAGTTCACTCTGTGTGTGTGTGTGTGTGTGTGTGTGTGTGTGTGTGTTAGTTGCAAGAAAGTAAAAGATGATGTGGGCGAAATCAGTGGAATCCACTCTCTGTCCTCCTCAGAAAGCTCTCTTGTGAGTGGTATCATGCTCCCTTAGTGTGTGCAGGCTCAGCCTGAAACAGAGGAAGGGGAACCTGTGGGGCCAGATGGAAGACAGGGCTTACCTGCCTGCTCGTAAGCGGCAACACTGAGTGACTTTGTTCAAGTCAGTTGCTTCCTCCTTGATGCCAAGGTGTCTTTAACTGCTGCCCCTTTGTTTACTGCAGGGAGTGGGGAGGGATCCTACAGGGTCCTAAAGCAAAAGCTAAGCGCAGCGTGAGAAGACTGAGGATCGGGAAGTGGGGAGGAAGGGCAAAGACCCAGGACTGCGCACTTCCAAGAAGACAAGAGTAGATGGAGTTGTCTCTGAAAGCCTGCTCCAGGGCCAAGCAGAGTGCCAGGCACACTGAGCCCTTTAGGAAACGCTAGCTGAATGGAAGAGGCCTGTCCCGTCGCCAGCTTTGGGGGAGAACCTTCTCTTCCTCCTGCCTTCCACTTTGCCATCCCAGAACTCCCCTTCGTGGCCTTGGGCCTGGTGCTTTGCTCCACTGTGGCAGTGTCAGCCAGCCATCCCTGATCAGTGTTGCCAGAGACAAATGTCCTCAGAGGTGCAAACATAACACACACAAACAAGGTTTTGGTGAGCAGCCTATTTATTAGTCAATAGCGAATGACTTAGGTTCTTCCAGCACTCTAATTAGAAAACCAATGTTCCAATTTTTATTGTGTGCCTCATTAAGCTGTGAGTAATTAAAAGCAGGATACTCATTACCTCAGTATGTGATAAGAGCAAAAACTATAAATTTGACTATTGGATGTATGAATACAAATAATGGCAGAACCCTGGGCGGGCTTGGGGGTCTCTGATGATCTGTGGACATTTCATCCGCATTAACTTATTTGGTCTTCATCACAGCTTCCTAGAGGCGATGTACTGATATCCCAGCTGTACAGATGGAGCACAGTGTCGCATAGAGGCTAAGGATCTTGTAAAACCCACAGCCACCAGGTGGTCGAGCTGAGACTCCAGTTCTGGCAGCCTGTTTCCATGTTACTGTGCCTCCGCTTCCTGCCTTTGTCTTTGCACTTAGTACCCCTGTGTCTCTAGGGGTTTTTCCCATCTGTCAAAATCCCGGCTCAGCCTCCCTTTTCTGTGCTCCCAGAGCTTTGCAAATCACTCTTCTGGCAATTTTCATGCTCTGTCATCGATTCCTGCCATTTATAAACGTTCGGTAGCACTTGCTAAACACCTCTTCCCACGGGCCCTAAGGACTTTAGGGTACAGGATGACTGCTTGTCACCTTCACACCCTCTTCAAGTAGAGTGAGTAACGCAAAGCAAGAAAATGACAGTTACCAACTTAACTGCATCGCACAGCCATCCAAGGAGGAACTCAGGCCCTATTTGCACAGATTATTGAATGCATGGCCCTATGCTGGACTTTTCAGGAGTGTCTCTTTGTCACACAGAAGGATAAGGGGCTGAGTGTGCAGCATAAGGTGCTGGGACTCTGTCACCATCATAGCCCAGGGACTCTTAAGGAAGATGGCAGATCAGCTTCCCACTTGATGGAAGACTCTCCCCTAACCTTAACCCTCACCCTAGCCCCACTCTAAACCTACCCTAACTCGCCTGCAGTTGTCGCCGTGGAGTCTCACCATCTCTGACACTTCCCGGACCTGGCAGCTGTCTCTTCCCCCAAGGAGTTAGTGTGTGCCTGCACCTGCACCTGCAGCTGCAGCTCTGTCAGTAGGAATGTTTTCACGGGGTGGAGTTAGAGTCTGCCTGTCTTGGGACTGTGCACCCTCTTCTACGTTCACCCCTGCCAACGCCCACACGTGCACCCAAAGATCACACGGCACCACATCTGTCTCCTTCGTTCAATTATGTTGGCTGTTTGGTTCTGATCAACTTTTCAGTTACCACCTGAATACACAACACCGTGACTCCGAGAGCAGCACATCATTGTGCCTCCTTAGCCAGATTAGCCCTTCAGAGATTTGATGGATGCGTTAGCAAGCAGCCCCAAGACAACGGAAGTGATTGATTCTTCTTAGCAAGTATCGACATCGTCAGCCAGAGAGTCCTGGTTTGTTAAATGCCTGCACAGACGAATAATGCTTGCCTTTCAGGCATGACGAGTGGTGATAGCCACCAACTTATGCTCACGGGTGCCCTGCTGCAAATGGTTAATCCCTCTCCGTCTTCCTCTGGAGTTTTCATGACTCTGCCTTGCCCAAACTCTGGAAACTAGAGAGCAAATGTGCAACTTGAACCTTTGACGAAAGGTTATAGGAAGAGTGTGTCTGGATGATCTATAGATACACTCGATTTGGGAGCTATCCTAATGGGCTTCCAATTCTGCAGACAGCACGTTCTTTGCTCCTCCATGTGGTGTCAGAGGCTGATGATGAGATAATGCAGTCAGGAATAAGGACCTATTGCGTGTCTACTGACAAGCTCAGCTCGCCCCCGTTTTGCTCCCCTTGCCCATGAAGTCACTTAGTTACAGCCCATGAAAGTCAAGGCCCTTATCTTTTCCCTGTCTGCCTCACAGGGCCTCCCTAAGTTTGCTGGGAGACAAATCCTGTGAAGGTTCAGATTTCGATACCTGTGCCATGTGGTGAAGGTCATTTACTTTCACCATGGAGACACTGGGGACACTGGGGTCACCATGCTCCTAAGGGGTGCAGGCAGCAGGAGAAAACAGCAGAAAAGCACATATTTCTATGAGTTCCTGTGTAGTATACGTGAGGCAAAAGCGAGTCATTGAGGTGCTCCACTGACGCTCATGTGAGCACGTGTTGTCCCAGGTGTAGGCACTTGCTGCAGACTTCCCAATCCCATCCTCTTCTAGTTCCTCCTCCTCCACCTCCGGTTGTTTCTTCTCAGGCTCAAGGAGGATGAAAGCACCAGCAGCCTCAGACTCTTCACTCTCCCTGTGTCTCCCAAGCCTCCTTCTGCTCTCTACCATTTGGAGCACCTATGATGCAATAATTGGCCAAACTGTCTCAGTTTAGTCAGGCTTCTTGAGAATTCCAGAACATTTCCACCTTCGGGGCCGTGTGCCATCCCATAGCCACTGAAACATAAATCCTAACGCTCCAGCTCGCATGCTTCTGAAATAATATCTTTAATGGCTTTTTGTGACTGTTAGCAGCCTTTGAACAGAGATTGAATGAAAACACTTGCAGCAAATATCTGCAAATCATGTAAGAAGGCTCAAATGAAATGTACATTTTGCACATGAAAACATTTTCAGTAATAATTCTGTGATTGATATAGCTAATCTTGTCAAAAAGAGCTGTGTTAAGGGAAATATGTTTCCAGAATTAAAGCATATTATGTTGTATCTATCTCCTATTTCCCATTGTTTAACTCTAGGAAAGATAAATAAGCACTCTTAATGAAAGGAAACAATATTCTCAAGAGCACATTAGAAACATAGCAAGATTTTTTAAAGATTATGTTTTCAGTAGACTGGCTAACTTTCTAAGCAGTGAATGCTAAAAGAACACTGGGAAAAGTGTGCCGAACCTGGGGCCTTGTTCTGCAACTGACTGATAAGGATCAGGAGGGATTTTTCCTCTCTTGAAACAGCCTCCCAGTGGGCTTTTCAGGGTGCCTGCTGGCTTGCCTGGGACTCTCCCAGGGTTTTTGGAGTCTTAAGCGGGGATGTTTTTCCACAAGGAGTTGTCTAGAAACCAAACTTTGCCAGGAATGTGTGTAGAGTTGGTACATCTGGGTAATCAAATTGCTTCCTTACATTAGAATTTTCATTTACTTGCAATATTACCTGAATGTTAAAGCACATTTTAAAGCAAGGACTCCTGGGTCAGGCTAGGAAGAGAGAAAGCAAGGAAGGACAGAACAGGACAGGGTAGGTGTGGGGCAACAGGAAGCTCTCTGTCCAGCCCAGCATCCTGATTCTACACACAGGCAATCAGTCTATGGAGCAGAAGGAGTCTGCCCAGTGTCACCTGGCTGATGAGACTCAGATCCCCGGTCAGACCTCGTGTCAGATGTCCGATGTCATCATGTTACTGCCCTCTCATTCTGCATGATGCGATGTTACCTCTATTCTGGGATTTGAGCTTGTTGTAAGGTAAGCAGAGCTGTGAACACACAAAAAATATTTGTGAATCACTCTTGAGTTTCACCCTCAAACTGGGCCACTACTTCAGAGAGGAGAGCAGAGATTCCTTGTCTACATGTCTCTGCATCACTCTGGGAACACAGAGAGGGAAGCAGCCCATAAGCAACAGAATGACGGGATGAGTACATGTCTCTTTCATGCTTTCACCTCCTTTTTCCCTTTTCCTTTTCTGACCAACCCTTGGATCTGGAAAGACAGAGTGTGAGGGGAAGCTCAGGTATTTTTTTGAGTGTGTCCAAAGAGCCTCCCCAGCAGGATCTCTGAAGAGCAAGGAGGAGCTCTTGCAGCCTGGATCCTCTATGCAGTGACAGTGAAGGGGGAAGGCATAGGGGAGATCCAAGGTTGGGCCAGCACTGGAGAGGGGATGAATGAGAGGTCTGCCATCCAAGAGTAACGACTGGGAGCAGATGGATGTGGTGACAGAATCTTTTCACCTTAGGGCAGAGACAGTGATAGTTGTGGGGTAGCCTAGAACTCCAGAGATGCTTCTAGAAGGAAATAGAAAAGTGAAATGCATTGAGAGAGCCCGAGGCTCTGTGTCGCTCTCCTCTTTGGCTCAGAAAGCCTCTTCAGCTTTCTGGTGCAAAGACAAGTGGCAGAGAGCCTGTGGGCTGAGGCTGCTGACAGCTGCTTTGTACTCCGGCAGGTCCTTATTGAGTGACTACCAGGTGTTGCTCATGCATTATCTCTTATCCCTGCCTTGATCCTTTAAAATAGGGCTTGAGCACAGAGAAATTACCTTGCCTCCGAAGCCTGTCCTTTTAACTACTGTGCTCTGATGCCATTGACTATGGGCCCAGGAAGGAAGGGGAGAAAGTTTCCCTCTCGGTCCCTCTGGATCTGGTTCCCTGGGCTAGGAAAAGGGGCAGCAAGACAGCAAGGAAGCTTGGGAAGGAAAAGAGGGGTGCATGAAGTTGGCGCCACACGGAGAAGCCAGAGCAGCAAGGAGGTCACGTGAAGAGGCCAAGCTTCCGGTATCATTTTAACGACAAGGGCTCAGTGGTGGAGGCCGGAGCACTGGATTTAAAGCTGAACACAGCGAAGGCAGGGGCACTTTTCCCCTAAGGGTCTAGACAGTGAGTGGAGCACAGATTTCCTGAGCGCTGCATGTGCCAAGCAGAACAGGAATGCAGATCTGAGTCTGGCCCGAGGTTACAGGGCCTCCCCAAAAGCACGTGGACCCAGATTAGGAAGGCACGTTCCCTGTCATAAGCCTTGCACTGTGTTAGACACACAGCATTTAAGTGCTACCGTAGAGAAGCCCTGGACTCAAGAGACCAGAGTTCTTTTTGTTTGCTCATTTGTGTCCTAACCTTTTAGCATATGTTGGATTCACATGTATGAATTGTCCATGTTACCTCAGCTTTGCTATTCCTATGTTCTGTGACCTCTGGCAGATGGATTTCAGCCCTGAGCCCTGCTTGCCTCTTCTGTAAAATGAGGCTGTGGTGGAGTATTCATTGGCGTCTGAGGCCCTTTTCTGTTTGAGCACTCCAGGAGCCAGGGATTCCAAGAAAGATAAGCAAAGCTGCACAAGAAGGGCCACTGCAGTCTGAGCGGCTGATGAACAAACTGGTGGGAAAGAAAGAGAAAAAAAAAAAAAAAACTCAGAGAAGCTGTGACAGCATAGCATGCTGCCCAGGAGCTTGTGTGGGAACTGTGTCAGTTTAGGGTCTCTGGAGAAAACAGGCTCAGGTTGGGTTGAAAGCAGGACTTCTGGGAAGGCCAAATGAGAAGGAAACACAATGGGCAGGGATAGTCATCAGAGGATGGTATGCATCTGACGTCTAGAAAAGGAACAGCTACAGGAAGCGGAAGGCACTGTTGGGAAACAGTCTGGGATGCAGAAAAGACAATCTCAGCCGACCAGACAGGGAGCTCCTCCCATAGAAGAGTGGGCAGAATGGGCCAGGCCCTAGGGCCTCACGCACACACTGGCTGGCCAGAGGCCGCCTGGGAAGGACATGGTCTTTCTGGGCTCATACATTCCAGGCAGCTCCATACAGCTGAAAAACACATTCTTCCTAGAAAGGAAATCCAAGGGTCACAAAGATAAAAGCACTGGTCAATGGACAAAAAGGAACAAGCAAACAAGATTCCAGATTTCAAGTACCGCACACTTTGCTATGTAACTTAACCTCACCAAGATATTCTCTCAGGGTATAGTCTTGACCAGTCCTAAAACATTAAAATTACCCAGACTTAATCCCATAAAAGTGATATTAGAAGAACCTAGGTAGATAAAACTATCACAAGCATTTTCTCCACACAAACTCTCCAGTCACTTGCCAGATTTGCGTAGAGCTGTCATCTGCAAAAACCATGAAATCCTGGCATTCCGCTGCCAGAGACTTCGAATAGCCATCAAGGTCCGAGGTCCTGAGAGCATCCCACCAAACAGCTGATCTCACTGATATTCGATCATGTCCAGAGAGACCAGAGCTTACTCCTGCTTAAGCTCTTAATGCACCCTCTTCTGCGGGGCCAAAGGCTCTGACTGCTATGGAGTCCCACTTTACCCGCAGCTAGACTCTCCAATCCCGTGCTGACTGGAATGGCCTTTCCGAACTCTACCTCTTCTTTTCACAAACTACTGATTAGTAAACATTCATTATGCAGGAGAATGGGGTTCCCCTTTGCTGTATTGCGGCATGCGCATAACACGATTTCGATGTTTTCATCTGCTGTGCTTCCCCCTTCCCTTCTACCCTTCCCAGCACCCTTTCTCATCTCTAAGAGTCTAACTTCTACTTGCTTGTCATCACTCCATTCTTTTTTCTCTAATTAAAAATATTTTACATTCTTCACATGACAGAAAACATGTGATGTTCAATTTGCCACATCTGTCTTATTCCACTTTATATAATGATCTGTAATTCCTTCATTTTCTTCAAATTACATGAGTTTGTTCTTCTTTATGGACAAATAATATTCCACTGTGCATCTATGTGTCATTTTCCTAATCTGCTCCTCTGTTGATAGTCATGCCGGCTATTTCCACAGTTTAGTTATTGTGAATTATGCCATTATAAACATTCAGGATAAGCATGTCTCTGGGGAGTATACCATGGAAGTATAACTGGGTCCAATGGTATTCTTATGTTTAGGTTTTTGAGGAATCTCCATTCTGATTCCATAGTCCTCATACAAGACTATACTGCTGCCAATAGTGTGAAAGGATTAATTTTCCTCCATGTTCTCACCAGAATTGGTTTTTGTATTCCTGATGATAGTCACTGTGATGAAAGTGAGATGGAATCTCAATATAATTTTCGTCTACATTTTCCAAAACTTGAAGCCACCTGCACAAGTATAGACTTCCTGAGTAGGATCCCAATAGCACAGGAAATGACATGAAGAATCAACAAATTGGGACTGGCGAGATAGCTCTGTGGCACAAGTGCCTGCCTGGCAAGTGCAAAGTCATGAGTTTGAATCCTGGTCCCGTCAGAAAAAAAAAAAAGAATCAACAAATGAAAACACGCTCAGCGATCTTAACTTTGATAGAGGGGCCAAACATGTTCACTAGAAGGAGGACAACCTTTTTAATAAATGGTGCTGGAAAAACTGCAAATGCTGAAGACTGAAATTAGACCCATGTCTATCACTATGCACTAAACTTAAGTCAAAATGTATAAACATCTAAATATTAAAACACAAACATGAAATCTACTGGAAGAAAAAATAGAGAGCTGGAGTATGACTCAGTGGCACAATGCCTGTCTGGCAAACAAGGGATCCTGAATTCGACTCCCTGCATAAAAAAAGTAATTAGAAGAAGGTAGATAGAAATCTCAAAGACATAGTGGTAGACAGAGAATTCATGAACTAAAACAAAACTGCATGGGAAATATTTCAAAGAATGAACAACTGGGATCTCACCTTCCTGTATGTCAATAGAAATCACCAAAAATTTTTTTTAAAAAAATTGGTAAAAAATTCTAGCCAACTGTCTCTCAGACAAAGTACTTCTACCTGGAACACATAATAATTTTAAAGTCAAGTCCTCAAAATTCAAAGACTCAATCCAAAAATTGCCAACTGATGTTAATACATGCTTCTCAGCTAAGGAAATACGAAGAGCAAAGAAAATATAAAAAATATTCAACATCATTGGTCATTTGAGAAGTGCAAATTGAAACAGTGCTGACATTCCATCACAGCCTAGAAAGAATAGCTATCATCAAAAAATCAACCAAAGCGAGATGTGGTAGCATATGCCTATAATCCTCCCACACAGGAGGGTGACGGAGGGGGATTGCTATGAGTTCAAATGCTTGGGCTGTAGTTCAAGGCCACCTGGCCAGCTTGCCAGATCAAGGCCAGCCTAAACTGCAGAACGACACCCCGTACCCCTCACTCAGAAAAAAAAGTCAACCAATAACAAATGCTGGAGGGACTGTGGGGGAAAAAGGAGGCCTTCTCCACTGTTGGTGGAAGTGCACACTGGCATAACCACTGTGGAAATTAATATGGAGAGTCCTCAAAAAGCTACAGTAAGAGGTTTCACTGACTCCAGCCATTTTCCTCCGAGGTAGTCTTCCAAAAGAACCGAAATCATCATACCACAGTGACATATGTGCACCCATATTTATAACAGTGCAATTTGTCATAGCTAAATCTTGGAAGCAACCCAAACGCCCATCAGCTGAAATGGATAAAGATGTCGTATTTTTATACAAAGAAGCATTATTCAGCTATAAAGAAAGATAAACTCAGGCCAGGAATATAGCTCAACCACGTAAGCACCTGCCTGGCAAGCACAGGCCCCCCCCCAAAAAAACGATAAACTCAAGGCTTTTATAGGTAAATGGATGCAACTAGAGACCATATTCATAAATAAATCAGATCCACCTGTGTAAACATCGTATTCTCTCCCTAGTTGTAATGACCTGACATAGTAAATAAAATCTGAAAAGTACAATACTGTGAAAAGGACAGAAACTGCTCAAAAGGAAAGGACAACTGCATATGAAGGGAAATAACCACCAGTGGAAAGCAACAACATACTGAATGGGAGAAACATCTGTGCTAACTACTTATAGGCAGACAATTAATATCCAGAATCTACAAACCCAGTGAATAAATAAGCAAAGGAATTAACAAACACTTCCCCAGAGATGAAGTACAAGTGGCCAATGAGTATATTTTGAAATGTTGAAATGGAGTCAACTTTGACATTCAAACTTTGACATTCTAGAACAGCAATAGTATCTCTCCAAAAAAAAAAAAAAAGGGAAACTGAAATCTGCTAATAAAGCTGCAAATCAGGTAGTGTTGACGAGAAGTCCAGAGAAGGCCTCTGAGAATCCTCTGGCTTTTCGGATTTGGTTTTCTAGGAGTGTGTTTGGCCCGCCTTCACAGCTTGGCGTTCCCCTGGTGGAAGCTCACAACAGAGCCCAACTTGTGCCGCTACTTG
>PVKN010044581.1:0-10064 GCA_004027915.1 Capromys pilorides
GTTCCAGGCCCCTCCAGCACAGCCCTGTTCCCAGGGCTCCATTTCCCAAGAGGCTCTGAGTGCCCTTTTCAGACTCATTCCTGGCCTCCCCGTGTCAGAGCCCCACACACACACTGCGCCTTCTGGGATCCAGGGCCAGCTAGCGGCCACTCAGCGTCTCTCCTCTGTGGCCCACAAGTTGGGCTCCAGGGCCCACCCGTATCAGCCACAGACTTGAAGCTGTGTTCTCTGTGTGGCGTGACATGTTCCCAGCCACCTTTTATCTCTTTCTCACGGGCCTAGAAACTCCCACTGGAGCTCAAGCCACCCACGGAGAATTAATCAGTCCTCTCCCACACCTGCCTTTCGAGCTTGCTCCTGGGTCACCTGCTCCCTCCCTCCAGGGGAGTTTCCCTCCCTGACCTCCTGTCCCCAAGTCTCCCGTCCATCTGTCCTCGGGTAGGTCATTCCCTGGGTCATGCCCTGAGCCCATAGCAGGGAGCCCGCCATTCATTCAGGATTCCAACACCCTGTTCTCCCCCACCAGCGCCAAACTCCCCGGGTCTCACCTGTGGCTCTGGCCCACTCTCTGCCCCTAACAAGGCACACTGGCAACTCCCCCTCCACAGAGCCCACCCAGCCCAGGGTCTTCCGGGTGCCTCTCCTGTGAGCTTAGTCACTGACCCAGCCTTGCTGCTGGTCACACGCTCTGCCAAGTGGAGCCACTGGCTCAACCCTGACTCGGCCCATCTGCCTGCTCCGTGCCTACATCTGGGCAGCTGACTCTTGCTGAAAACACACACACATGCAGACACGCATAAACAACACATGTACACAGACACACATGTGTGCACGCACATGCAGACACATGCACATGCAGACACACATGTACAGGTGCACATGTAGGCACACATGCAGGCACATGTATGCACATGTGCACAGATACACATAGGAGCACATGTAGACACATGTATGCACACACGCATATACATATATGTGCACGTATGAGCACATGCGCAGACACGCAGGTGCACATACACACAAAGACATGCACAGATACACATGTATGCACATACGCACAGATGTGCACATACACACGACATACATACAAACACATGTGTGTGCACATGCAGATACATACATGCACATGCATGTAAGCATGCATAAACGCACATGTATGCACACATGAACGCGCATGCACAGACACGTGTGCACACGTAAACACAAATGCACAGACACATGTACACAAACACACATGCACAGACACATGTATATACAAATAAGCACACATGCACAGACATGTGTGCACAGATAAACACATATGCACAGACACATACATATGCACACACCTAAACACACATGCACACACATGTACACACAAACATAAATGCATAGACACATGTGTATGCAAATAAGCACACATGCACAGACATGTGTATACAAATAAGCACACATGCACAGACATGTGTACATAGGAAAACACACATGTATGCACACATATGCACACATGCACAGATATGCACATGTGCACATACAGCATACATGCAGACATGTGTGTGCACATATAGATACATATGTGCTCATGCATGTAAACATGCATGAGCACACATGTATACACACATAAACACAAGTGTACACAAACACACATGCATAGACACATGTGTGTGCAAATAAGCACACATGCACAGACATGTGTACACAGATAAGCACACGTGCATAGACACGTACGTATGCAGACACACATGCACATACATGCACAGACACATACGCATGCACACACCTAAACCCACATGCAGACACACATGCACTGACACACGCCTGCACGCACAGACACATAAGCACATATGCACACACCTCTTTAGATCTACAACCCCGGCTCCCCACAGACAGCAACCACTGCCTCAGCGGTGCACTTCGCTCTCCTCAGTCTGCCCCACTCCCGCCCCAGAACGCCGCTGTGTCCTTTTCCCTCAACCTCCGGGCCTCCTTCACTGCTCTCCTCTCCATTGATCACCGCGCTTCCTGAGGCGCTGAGAGCGCTGAGGCAATCAGGGAGAGCCCAGCGATCGCCCGCTCTGTGCTCAGGCTCGGCCACTGCCACGCCTCTCGCCTGCTCAGTGGTGACTCTCCCCGCGCACACGGAGCGGCCTTTGACTCCCTGTCCCACCCTTAGCCCAGTTCCCTCTGCAGCTTTATGGTGGCGCTGCAAGCGCAGGACCGCCTTGCCATGGACTTTGCCGTTTCTCCCATGGAAAAACATTGACAGTGTCCCTCGCCCTCCAGCCATCTTTGAAGCCGCTCTCCGAGGAGCAGGAAACCAGGGTCCCTAATTCCTTAGAATTACATTGTGTCTTGGGTCACATCCAGGGACACTTGTTCTCTCTGTCCCACATTAAAAGCCAATGTCCCGCTCTCCTATTGGCTTCCTGGAACTAGCGTGAGCATTTCTCCCCTTGGCCTCCCTCTCCTGCTCAAAAGATCCAGCCATCTGACTGCTTGGGCTTCTCTGGCTTTCTCCCCGGCCCTGCTTTTGTTCCTCCTTCAGTTTTCTACTTATTTTCTGTGCCTGAACTCCGCATCCTCCAGGGTCACCTCTGGTGACATTCTCTTTCTGTGTCTGCTCCAGGGGCCTTCCATTACCATGACCTTAAGCCTCATCTTCCACACACAAATTGGAAAAAATGAACTCCAGTCCCTGCCTAGATCCCTCCAGAAGCCCAGACTGCTCGGGGATCTCCTGGTGGCAGCCCAGCACCTCTCTCTTGGTCCATCCCAGACGACCCTGATCTGTGCCCAAGCCCTCTACTCAGCAGTGTCCCCACTCAGGCGGACACCGCCCTTGGCAGCAGCCTTCACTCCTGTCTTTGTCCCAACAATTCCTGCAGGCCTCCTGTTTGAGGCACCTCTAGCTGCCGACTCCCCCAGTTCCAGCCAGGGACCCCCACCCCCCACCCCCTCACCGCCATATGAGTTCCCACAGCGCCTCCTACCGGATCACCCAGCCCCGTCCCCAGCCATCTTAATACAACAGGCACAGAGCTACAAGACGCCCTGCAATCTTTTGTTCAAGGCTATGCAACAGGCTGCCCCTGCAGCCCAGAAAGAAAAGCGGAGTGGAGCGGAAGAAATGCCTCCACAGCCCACACACGAGCACCGCTCCTCCTTTCCCATTTCCTGGGCCTCTCTGTCCTAAACCCAACCCCTCTGCATGGAGCCGAACTTTAAGGGACAGCTCTCAAGGCACAAGCTGTGCGGCCGCAGTGCGGGCACATGTGGGCAGCTAACAGATACTGCTGTGTGCCCAGCTGACCTAGTTTCCCTGCCCTGGGCCTATGTCCCCTTTTGGCTGCACTCGCTCTAACCAGTGAGCACGGGTTTGGGCTGCAGTTCAGACTCACAGCCTGGGAGCACAGCCTTCTGCTTGGCCTCCACGCAGCTTGCGCGACTCCTCCTGTCAGGACCGTGCATCCTGCCTGGGATGCGGAGATTGAATGACAAACATAACCTAGGGCTACCGCGGGTGCTATGAACGTTTCGTTTTGTTTTGTTTTGGAGTTTTTTTGTTTGGTTGGCTGGTTGGGGTTTTTTTGCAGGACCAGGGTTCGAACTCAAGACCTTGCACTTACAAGGCAGGCATTTGTGCCACGGAGCCATCTCCCCAGCCCCCAGGGTGCAGTGAATGTAACCACTGTTACTTAGAGGGTGAGTGGGCGAGGACACTGCCGTGGGGAGCTTGGAGGAAGCCAAGCTCTTGGGGAACTCTCTCTGGATGAGCCTGTCCCCCGCATCGCTGAGCTCCACCAACTTCCTTTTGGGATCCTCTAAAGCTGGAGCGTGCTCACATGTATGAGCAGGACGAGGCCTCAGTGCCTGAAGCCGTCAGGCTGCCTCAGCCCTCAGAGAAGCACCCTGCCTGGTCAGCGCCCACCACGAGCACTAGGCAGCCCTGGCCACGTGACTTGCTTGGCACAGGTGTGAATGGAGGCGCCTACTGCCGTGTTGGGGTCACCAACCGGCCAGGCACGGGCCACCGCCTGACCCAGCTCTGGCCTTCTCCTCCATCTTTTCCTCAGTCCTGCCAACCGTTCCTTCCCAGGGTACCCAAGAAACCAACAAGTCCCAGCAAAGTTCTCCATCTTCTTTTCAAAGCAACCAACAGAAACTATTGTCAAATTTTTTTCAGAATTAAAATGTGCTTATGTTCACTTCCTGATTTTTCTACCTTAACGTTTTCAGCATGGAAAGTGGCGGGTTACATGTCGTTTTCTCTCACGCCAGGCACAGCCCACGGGGCCCCTGCCGCCCCAGCACCTAGCAGCGAGGCCCGAAAGAGCACAGCTTTTCACCATCATTATGTGTTGTTCTCATCAATAATAAGGACGGAAGCCAGGGCCTTTGCGCTGATTTATATGGCCGGCAAAAGTAAAAAAAAAAAAAAAAAAAAATTATATTTGAGATGAGACCTCAGTAAATTGCTATGCTGCCCAGCCTGGTCTGGAACTCGCAGTCCACCTGCCTGAGCTGCGCAGAGTGCTGGGGTTCAAGGTGGCCTCGGCGCCCCCCCACGCTCAGGGCAGCGATTTTCTCCCTGGCTTCCTCCCCTGACCTGTGGAGTGCACAGGGCCGCTGCGTGGGGGAGGGCGCAGCAGGGCCAGGCTTTAGGGCGCCGGTGCAGCCGCCCTGGGTGCTCTTTGCAACCCGCGAGGGGCCCCCAGAAATCCCTCCCGCTCCCCCTGGGCAGCAGGCGGCGCTGAGCACCTCCCTCTGTTGCAGGTCGTCCAGATCCTGTGCGGCCTGGTGCTCTCCAGTCTGGGGGTCATCCTGGCCTCTGCGTCCCTCTCCTCCCGGCACAGCCCAGCAGCCCCAGGCTCTGTGACATCTGGGTTCCCATTGGCCGGAGGCCTCTGTGTGAGTGGAGGGCTCCAGAGGGGATGAGCTTACAGATGCACACCATCCCATCGCGTCCTGTCCCTCTCAGGAAGCTCCTGTGTGGGGAGGATCGCAGGCAGGGGCTCGCTCGGCTGGCAGGAAGGCGACGCCAGGGCACAGCAGCCCAGCTTTTCTTACCGGGCGTCACAGCAGAGCTCTAGAGAAATGGAAGGTTTTTCCATCCCTCCTTGGGACTTTCAGGCGCCCCCTGCGCCCCCCGGCCTCCCTCCGTGTTAAGAACAAGCCTCTCCTGGGGTAGCCAATGCCAGGATTATCTGGTGAGGCCACTGGGGGTGCCAGCAGGCTGCGGACGCTTAGATCAGCCACCATCAGGCCCGGGGCCAGCGGTCCTGCTATGCACTCATGGGCGACCCGGGGCACTGCAAAGTCTGCTCTGGTTGCCTGTCACCTACCAGCTCGTGAGCAGGGCCCAAAGCCTAGCGCCTCCCTCAGGGGATCAGATCTCCTCCCTCACATGCTAGGATAAGGAGACCAAGGTCACGCTCAGGGCAGAGGGGCTGCACCAAGGCCGCCCGGCTGCAGTGTGCCTCAGACTCCTGTGGATGGCACTACAGCCAGGACATGCAGGCCCCCTCCTGACCCTGCCCCATGGACAATCTGCCCTTGGCTTCTCCAGGCCCTTGCGTCTGTGGCCCGCTGTCCTTAGGGGAGTGACTCTTAGCCCCTGCTGGGCTTTGTCTCTGCCCATCCACACTCCAGGCCATGACCATTATCCAATCAGGTTCCTTCCCAGGACACCCTCTCTCCCCCGGCTGGATCCCTAGCACCACGGAGACGTGTGGCAAGGATGTCCCATCTTGTCCTCTCCTCCCAGCTTCCCCACTGTCCTCCCCGGGGGCCCCGCCTGCCGGCACACATGCCCTGAGGCTCTTCCCCGTGTGGCCCCTGGGCTGTCCCATCCTTCTGTCCCTCAGAGGCACCAGCCGGCCTCACCTTCTCCACAGGCCATCCATGGGTTCCTCAAAGTCAACATAAGCCTCCCAAGGGCGGATACGGGGCCTCCCTGTCAGCAGGGCGCCACATGAGCCCTACGGCTTTCCGCTATTACGTTTTAGTGAATGACTACAACTAGCACAGTTCCCCTATTTTCTCAAGACAGTGAAACCGACCTTTGCCTCTCTTCCGCACAGTTCGTAATATCTGGATCTCTCTCCATTATCTCTGGGAAAAAACCAACTAAGGCCTTGGTAAGTATGAGGACCTTCACATCATAGCTGGTTGGGATGGAAACCATCCCAGAGTTCCTTCTTCTAGTTCAAAATCCCAAGCACACCTTCCAGGGAAAGGAAGTTCCCAACAGATCAGGGACCCAAGTTCTCCTGGCCAACACTCCGGCAGGACCAAAATGGGGGGCATCACTTTTCCCTTCTGAAAGCAGGGCCCATGGGAAACTCCTCTGCGACTGGCACGTTCATTTTCCATATTCTTTAAGTGAGAAAGCCGAGGTGCTGAGAGAGAGGAACCCAGGCGGGTCAGCGGAGGAGCCAGGCCAGGGTCCGGGTTCCTGATCCTGAGGAGGAATGCTCTGAAAGCCCGCACCCTGCTCCCGTCAGTCCCCTGAGCATACAGTGCTTGTCTCACCTAGGGCTGGCCAGACGCTGAGCCCTCTCAGCCACGGTGTGGCTGTCTCTGAAGTCACCTTGGTGGCTACAAGGCAAGGGAGAGGGAACGGTTCCAAGGAGGGGACCAAGGCCCTTGCTCCTGCCACATCCTCAAGGTGTGTGAGGACAGTGGTTGTCCTCAGGTGTCGTCACTGCGTCACTCTGAGAGGAGGGGGACGACAGGCCCCTGCTGCCCCTGCTGCCACGGGGAGCTCGGCTATGGGCTTGTCCTGTCCACAAGCATTGCCGGGAGCTGGCAGGTGGGCAAGGCCTGGTCATCACAGGTGATGTCATTGAGTAGCTGTCCAGCGTCTCCTGTTTGCGTCCAGCCGTTCTCTACAGTTGCTTCATTGTGGAAAAGGAGCCATAGCTCAGGGGGACCAAACCTTTACCACACTGTAGGGTCCTTTGGGAAAATACAGTGACGCAGAGCCCCTCAGGGAAATGAAGGCGGTGTCCACAGTGGTCTGCATGGCACACCTCTGAGGCTGGTGCCACAGTCAAGGGACTGGAATGTCTTATCCCGAGGGGCGCCACTCATGCATCCTGTGCCCAGCAAGCCTCTATTCATTAGAGCAAGCGATCAACCCATCCATCCTGAGGAGAGATGCAGGGACATGGTGCCCGGCAGGAGGACACAGAAGAGGGACGGGAACCAGACCCAAGGAACATGCAAGCCCAGGGGCAGAGCTGAAAGCATGGGGATCGAGTCCTCCACAACAGCCCCACGTGGGTTTTCTCTTCCAGACCAAGAGCAGCCTGGTCTCAAACGCAGTGAGTTCTGCGGCAGCTGGGGCAGGCATCTTCCTCCTCACTTACAACCTGGTGGCCTTGGCGACGGCCCCCGGGCCTCGAGCTTCAGAGCGGGAGTGCCTGTCTTCGCTGCCTTACGTGCACGACCACTACCCCATCTATGAACTCCAGGACTGCCTCCTGGCTGGCTCCACCCTGACAGTAAGTATCCCGCATCAGAGGAGGAGGCCTCCGTGTCTCCCTGGGTCACATTTCTCCTCCTTCTGCAGTTTCTGCTCCAATGCGCCTGACTGTCTGGGGAATACAGGAAGAAATGACGATTAATGAGAAGGAACCTGCTAGCAGAGTGTGTGACAAGCAGGTGGCGTTGTGTGACAGAGTATGTGGCAAGTGCGTGGCTGAGCTGAGGGAGCAGGAAGGGGCAGTGGGATCTGAATATCTGAAGCAACATGTGATTATATAAAATTTAGGGTGGGCTAAATTAAAAGGAACACAGCAGCACTAAAACAAAAATTTGAAAAATATGAGCAAGAGGTTAAAATAAACAGAGACCTCAGTGGTGCACACAGATTCAACGTGTATCTAACTTGCGTTCCAGTGGGGGACTGTGGGATATTAAAAGAAAGGAATGGGGAAATTTTCAGGATTAAAGAAAGATGTGTGACTCTGCACTGAAGCAATTCGCTGAGACCTCTGCAAGATAAAAAGAAATATCTACACGCTGCCTAAAAAGCAGCACCGTCTGAAGAACAGCTGGAAAAGATGTGGTGTTTTTATACAATGGAATATCACTCAGCTATGAAGAATGATAAACCAGAAGACTTCATATATAAGTGGATATATCTTGAACATATGTTCATAAGTGAAATAAACCAGACCTACATGTGTAAATATCATATAGTCTCCCTAGTGTAAGAACTCAAAAGAAAAATAAATGAATAAATAAATAAATTTTGAGGGTACCAGGAATCAAACTCAGAACCTTGCGTTTTCTGCATCCTCAACCCCTGTAAATTGTTTTAAGAAGAGTGACTTAAATACAAAATGCATTTGGAAGAGTTAAAAAAAAAACTAAAGTTTGTTGAAAGTGTTAATGTTTAACTATTTGGCCAATCTTACATACCTACATCTATTAATCTAAACAGATTTGATGATGAAAATATGCAATACAACCATTGCTAAATCTTTGTTCTTGTTTTGAAATTCTGTGCTATAGGTACTCTTGCTTGTTACTCTTTTTCTATCTTTGTATCTGCTATTTTTGCTCTTTAAAATTTTAAATATTCAAAAAAAAAAAGCAGCACAGGCGTAAAGGGCGCAATGACAGCAGCCAGAGATAGGGGAGATCGCGCTGCTCAGGCCTCCCGTGGGAGACCAAGGTCTGGAGAGGAAGTGGCCGCCCCGTGCCCTTCCTCTGGGCAGAGGTCTGGAATCGAGCGCAGAGGGCAGGGGCGCTCGTCCCCGCGCGTGCGCGCGCGCCTGCACGTGGGGTCTCCCGCTCTCGGGCGCAGGGCCCGGACCGCGCACCACCGCCCATGTGCCCTTCGCAGGCAGTGCTCACCGTGATGCTGACCTTCGCAGGGCTGGAGTTGCTCATGGCCGCCTACGCTTCCGTCTTCTGCTACCGACGGATGTGCCGCGCCCAGCCGGGGGTGAGTACGCGGTCGTCCAGGCAGGGCTGCTGAGCCCAGAGTCTGGACGACCCAGGCCCAGGAGGTGGCACCACCAAGGAGAGTCCGCTGGGAGCCTTGAGGTGTCCTGGCAGCTGCCTCCATCGCGAAGCGAGGGCAGCGGGAGGGACGATGCAGATGGATGGACGCGCCGAGAATGAGGACCGGGAAGGCCCTGGCTCGCCAGGCTCGCCCGCCTCCCCCGAGGAGCTCCGCGGCCGTGCTTTCCTCCCTTCATCTTAACGCTTGCTACTGTCATTTTAAAATATCTCCATCCCCACTAGAAGTTACAACAAAACTATCTTTAAAGGGTGTGGCTGAATTAGGACTCTGCTGTGACCCTCCTAGAAAAGCAGCAAAGCCACTGGCTGGCCGTGAGATCCCATCTGTTGGAACCAACGGTGCTGCCCATCCCTTGTACGGGATGGCAGCACCGGGCCAGATACTGTATGCGAAATTTGGGGATATATTAAATATATATTTATTTATTATATATAATATATAATATTTATTATATATATAATATTAAACCCATGCGCTCAAGAGTCCCTCTGGGATCAAAGTTGAAAGGCCACTAGCACATTTTATTTGCATGTTTGATTTTTCCTTGTAAGAGAGGAACACATTAAAAGATACACAACAGGAAACAAGGACGGCCCTTTGGCGATTGTGAAAGGGAGCGAGAGATGCAGGGAGGCGGGAGGGGGTGAAAGGCAAGGGAAGTGGACGATGGGCGGGCGAGGCCCACCGGGAGCCCCCCGCCCCTCGCACTGCGGCCCGAATTCACGGCCGCAGCAAAGCCCCTCCAGCTAACGTTCTCTTTTCCAGAGCGCACGTTCCTTGCTTCCATCGCAAGAGGGTATCCACCAGGTCAAGAATTCTCCAAAGTCCTGGGTGTGAGTCATACTTGGCTTGGAGGAAAAAGGAGAGACCCAGAGACGAAACTTGAGCTGTTTAGCACAGGGCAATAAACGGAAAGAGAGGAGCTTTCGTTTCGTGCCCGCGGTGTGAATCATGTTGAGTCCTTCTATTGGTCTTGAACATAATTTCCCAGCAGCACAGATGGGCACAGTCACACTGTTCACCTTCCCAGAACGGCCCCAGGCTTCGC
>PVKN010044582.1:0-10073 GCA_004027915.1 Capromys pilorides
AGTTTTATAGTCTGCTTTTTCTCATTGGAAGCATTTTTTTTTTTCTGCTTTTACATAGTCTCAATAGGTTTTTAAAAAACATTATATAGAGTGAAATATACTTAGTCTTTTCCCTGATGTGTATTTATTGTACCACCTGTTCTTCAATAAGAAATAATAAATGTAAGCAGTTAGCAGTGTGTCCACACACGAGACCAAAAGTAAATATTTGTTGAATTTGAATAGATAATTGAGGCTAAACATCTTGTTATATGCCAAGGGGACAAACATAGCAGATTTCTTGATCAAAATTAGTATGCTAATATCTTCATGGATCTTTGAGACGTATCTAGTATATTGCTTTTCAAATTAGGGACATTAAGTCTTTTGTTTTGTTTTTATTTTTGTTTTTTTTGAGACAGGGTCTGGCTTTGTAGTTCAGGCTGGCCTTGAACTCATGGCAATCCTCCTGCCTCAGCCTCCTAAGTGCGCCACTACACCCGGCAGTAGCTACATTAGTTTCAAGGGTACATTGCTTTTTATTTTCAAATAAGAGATGTACATACAGTCAATTTCACAGAATGACATCTCTTAAAATACTTTCCCCCCCACCAAAAAAAAAAACAAAACAGCAAAGCCATCCCAAGAATCCGAATGACAAACACCGCAGCAAAAAGTGCAAAGATCCCAAACCCCGGGTAAAGAAGTTAAAGTACCACCAGTACATTCCACCGGATCAGAAAGGTGAAAAAAATGAGCCGCAGATGGACTCCAACTACGCCCGCCTGCTCCAGCAGCAGCAGCTCTTCTTGCAGCTACAGATCCTGAGCCAGCAGCAGCAGCACTACAACTACCAGGCCATCCTGCCTGCACCGACCAAGTACGGAAGGGCTAATGTGTGTCTTCAGTGGCTTATACTATGGTTTTTATGAAGAGTGAGTCAGATGTAATGGTCTGTCTGTGCTCAGTGGTACTTTCACTCTGTTGTGAGTATAAAGCTTCCCCTGCAGGTTTGAAGTCATCTAGTAAGGATGGCCTGTGTTTCTCTATAGTTTTGTTCTTCATAATAGATTTGTTAGACCTGCCTATTTACAATTACTCATCCAGGAAAGATCTGCTTATTGTAATTCAGAATAATATTTGATGGCCAGAGAGAGGCATGAACAGATACAAAAAAGAGAGATGCTCATAAAAGCAGGAGTAGCCAAGAGTTTTGTAGAATGGCAGCACATTTCCAGAAGGCTTGGGAAGTCCAGGGAATGTTAGGAACCTAGTGCAGGAAAGTGTAAGGAGTGCTTGTGCACTAGATAGTGAGAGAAACTGCCTCACTGGAAAATGCCATGGACTGTTTTGAAAAGGAGAAGACAAAAGAGTAGAGCCAGTGTCTGCAGGGACTTTTTAAATGTTGAAGCTAATATGACTAAATACTTAAACGTTATTTCTTTGGAAATCAACGGTTTTATAATCTGCTTTTTCTCATTGGAAGCATTTTTTTTCTTTTTTTATGTAGTCTCAATAGGTTTTTAAAAGACATTATTATATAGGGTGAAATATACTGTATCTTTTCCCTGGTGTGTATTTATTGTACAACCTGTTCTTCAATAGGAAATAATACATGTAAGCAGTTAGCAGTGTGTCCACAGACACGATCAAAAGTAAATATTTTTTTAATTTGAATAGATAATTGAGGCTAAGCATCTTGCTATATATCAAAGGAACAAACAGAATTGTTGGGCAAAAGATTTTGCTCACTGTGATAGACAGTGGTGTATCTCAGAAGATGGTGGTAATGTGGCAAGACTGAACTCCTAGAAAGAACAGGATGCTGACAGTCAGGGACAGTCTGGATGTGGAAGAGAGGACATAAGAACACCAATTATGGAAAAGAAGGACCAGGTAACCAAAGGTCTAGTGCCCAACAACTGTGGAGAAAGAGTAGGTTTCCAGAGTTTGAACCCAATCATGAGTGACCAGATGGAGTTCTGTCACTGAATTCATAGCAAGACGTCTATAGCTGGTTTTAGTTATGTAGGGAAAGAAATTTCTTTTTTATTCTTTTGTGTGTAGGGGGGTGGGGGACTGGGGTTCGAACTCACAATCTTGCACTTGCTAGGCAGGCACTTGTGCCACGGAGCTATCTCGCCAGTGAGAAGTTAATTTCTTAATACACGTTCCCAACATGTTCATTTTTGGACTTGGTCCAAAAATGGTTCACAAAGATCTTCACTGTCCCAAGAGAAAGATCTACAGCTGATGCTAGAGAAAAACCCCTAGAAAAAGATGCAAAAACTCATTATAAGGAAAAATTATTCTCTGATCAAGCTGTTCAGTTTATGGCCATATGATACATAGAAACTACTTCTATTTCCTACTAGTAATCTACACCCTCTTCCAGGAATATACCTAGATGCAGCAAAGGATATAAATTCAATAAAGCTTTTTATTATAAAGCTTTATATCTTCTGTGTGAAATAGTATCACTTCGTTTATCAATAATTACCCAATTTTTGAACCTTAAGGTGTAACTATCTTAAGGAAGATTAAACCTATCAGTAATTCAGACCTTATGGTAATATACTTACCTAAAACCAAGTGTAGAGAGGAAGAGAAGTAATTTTGTATCATGTTGTTATTTTAAAGGCAAGCATGAGTGTGCATTTGACAGTGGAAGGGGTCTAGGGAAGGCCACAGAGACTTGCAACAGTGTTCAAAACAATTGCCACTACTTCACAGCATCATCCAGGGCCTAGGCTACACCCTGCTCTGCCATCTTCCCTGGGTACTGAACACCAGTAATGAGCCACCATGGGAACTGCATCTCTAGTTACCATAACTTAAGGTGCACCAGCATATCCTTAAACTTCACATCACCATCACCTTCCCTCCAAGTTTAGGAAAAATCTGTATTATCGACCCCTTCCTAGTGAGGAAACTATCAAACTGAAAATCTCATGGAGAATTAAGACTGTGTGGGACCAGCTCTCTACGGGAGAACGGTCCATCAGCTGAATTACAGCAGTCCTGCCTCTTCATAGTGGCTCCAGACCCTCTCCTTTCTACTTACTACCCTCACTACAGCAACTCTACTCAACCCACCCTTGGGGGAAGATTCAGAAACTGAGGTTGATAGGCCAGCAAGATAGCTCAATGGCTAAACACCTGCTTATACAAACACAGGAACCCGGGGTTCAATCCCCAGTACCACATGCCATGCCAGCCCTGCCCTGGGCACACTGAGCAGGTCAGAGTCTGGGCATGGTAGTGCACGCCTGTAATCCCAGCACTGGGAAGGCTGACAACAGGAGGATCACTATGAGTCCAAACTGTGTAATGAGACCCTGTACCAAATACATTTAAAAAAAAAAAATTGCAGAAACTTGAGAATGAAAGAACACTTTGTGTGGTAGGAGTGTATTATTTTACCACCTAAAGAGTGAACATAAGCCTGTTTGCTAAGATTTTTTGTCTTTATGAAAATGGTATTATAAAAAAGTGATACCTGTAGCACCCATAGCAATGGTTGGTAAATAAATAATCTGTGTTATGTGGCCTTTTGGTACCATGGAAGGAGCAAACAACTGGGCTATAGTTAAACCTACCCTGGCCACACATTGAAAGGTGGTAGAAGGCAATGCCATGTCCTAGAAATCCAGTCTTTCATCTGCACACTGATGATACCCACTAGCTCTCTCTCTCCTTTTTTATTCTAAATTTGGGAGGAAAATAAATTATTTCTGGTATTTTAGAAGTTTAATTATAAACAGTAAGTCAAGGTCACAAGTTGAATGTTGTAGAATCTCAACCAAAGGATACCATGGAGAATTAAATCATGCATTCTCCAGGGGACAGTCACTTGTAAGACTAAGTTAATTCAGCACAACAAGGTCTATTATATTACTCTTTTTGTAAAGCACAGGCATATGTGCTTTACTATACATATAGTATATAACATATGTAGTACATCTGTGACATTGGCTATGTGGTAAGGGCTATTCAGAAAAAAAAAAATCTCTAAGATTATTTAATGTAAATAAAATTTAGGCAAGTTTTTAAAGACCCTGAAAATGACGTGTAAAGTTAACTGTCAATAAAGCCAGTGTTGGCTTCAACTGTAAGCTTCCTAAAGCTCCTGGGAGAAAGTTCATCCATCAGTGATTCTCACATAGATAGCAGCTACCAGAAAATGCCATTGTCACCAGGAGCATCCCAGAGGAAAGAAACTGAAGGAGAGATCTTACTTTGACACGGAAAAGGGCATAGCACTTTGAGTGCACAGCACCTCACTTTAGAGCTTAACAGCTAATATACCATCTTCTTATAAATACACTTTTAAATTTGAAGTATTAGCTTGCATACAGAGAAATCTTTAAATCATGAGTGAAAACCGATGCTGAAGTGGACACATGCCTATACTTACAGGCCAACAAAGAAATAAAAAGCCATCATTCTCCCAAAAAGTCCCCTTTAGTGTCTGTCCTGATATCAGTCCCCATAGATCAGTGCAGTTTGGTTTTTAACTTCAGATATGTTAATCTTATAATACTAGCTTCTTTTGATGAACATTGTAAGATGCATCCTTACCGATGCAAATAGCAGTAGTTTGTTTTCCTTTCTAGTTAGTAGTCCATGTATAACTGTATCCACTGTGCCCTTCATGGACAGCTGGCTTGCTTTCAAATAGGGTGATTATAAGTAATGCCATAAGTATTCTAATCTGTCTCTGGCATATCTGTGTATGTTTTCCTATAATGTTTACCTAGGAAAGGAATTGCTAGGTCATGGAATGGATGCATTTTTTTCCTTCGGTACAATTAAACAGTCATCTCATGTAACTGTCCAAATCACATCTCTGTCACCAGTGAAGAGAGTTCTGGTTGTCCTGAGTACTTGATATTGTCATAAAACAGTCTTACTAAGTAGTTTACTTTGTGATGTGCCTTTTCATTTTGTTCACATATTTATTGACCATTTGGATATATTTTATGTTATTCCTCACCCCATTTTTCCAAAACTATGTTTTTTTTTTTTTCTTTCTCTTATTGACTAGTAAGACTTCTTTATATGTTCTAGATAACAGGCTTTTTCAGAATATGTATCACCAGTACCTTGCCATATTTTGGCTTGACTTCTCGCTGTCTTTAAAATGTTCCTTTTATTTAGTGCTTTGTGTGTCCTGATTAAGAAATTTTTGCCCATCCAAAGGCCATAAAGGTGTTACCCGGTTTTCTTATGAAAGGTTATTGTTTTCATAATTCACATTTTTGAAAATAAATTTAGACAGGGCCTTTTTTCTTGTTTGGCTGTCCAGTACCATTGATTGGAAGGACCATTTTCTCTTCACTGTTTGGCAACATCACCCTCTGATAGCAGCAGCCATGCTTATGGGGTCTGCTTCAGGATTCACTGTTTTCTTTGTCCATTGTTTGGCCATGCATTAGCCCTGCACCATTGTAATAACTGCATTTGTAGCACACATTAATACTGGGGTATGGTTCTTCCAAGCTGCTTTCTTTCTTCAAGGATGTCATGGCCATTTTTGGTCCTTTGCATTTCCACATAAAAGTTAGAATCACCTTCTAACTTTCCACCAAACAAGCAAACAAAAGCTATGGGGATTTTGTTGAGTGCTAGCTTACCTGACATCTTTACATTATTGAGTCTTCTAATCTATAACCATGGTCTTCCTCTCTTCATAAGCTAAGTAAACTGTTAAAAGAAGTAATAGAAAACCTAGAAATTATTTTATTATAAACTAATTGTCTTTTTCTTTTGAAGAAATGACAAAAATAATAGCAGTGGAAATTCATCCTTGAACAATACCACACCCAACACACCAAGACAGAATACATCTGTTCCTGTGAGAAAGCCAGGACCTCTCCCCCCTAGCTTGGATGACTTAAAGGTGATAATTCTATGTAGAAATACTCATCTGTAAGTACCACAAAAATGTAAGCAAGGAGCAAGGTTATTAGATGTATGTGGTTTTCAGTAGACATTCAACTTTAGCCATATGATTGTTTGTTTTTTGTTTATTTGTTTGTTATTTGTACTGGGGGTTGAACTCAGGGCCTTGTGCTTGCCAAGCAGGCGCTTATGCTGCTGAGCTCTCTTCCTGGCTATGATAGGCTTTATTGAGGTACATTCTTTTTACTTACATTCTTTCTTTCACAATGATTGGTAATGACTCAGTTATTCTCAGGTACCTTTTATAGGCACCAGAGTAAAGATAAGACCATTTGCTAATTTTTATTATGATGTATGAAAATTAGTGATTGTTCTGTCTCTTACTGTGTCTTAGTTTTTAATTAAGCTTTATGGTAGCTATCTACATTTAAGGGAAAACACAGTATGCACAAGGTGGGTACTCTCAGCAGTTTTCATGTATCTGTCAGTGGTCCACTATGGTGGAGGCGGGGATGATTGTGTTCTATCAATTTGCCAGAAAGTTATAAACCAAGAGATCTATTCTGTCTGCATCTCCAGGTATCAGAACTGAAGACAGAATTGAAGTTGAGGGGTCTGCCAGTGTCAGGCACCAAACCAGACCTCATTGAACGTCTTAAACCCTACCAGGAGGTGAACAGCAGTGGTCTTCCTCCTGGCAGTATTGTGGCAGTGTCATCAGCAGCCATTGTCACCAGTAAGCCACAAGTCACCATGGCATTGCCAGTCACAACACTACATAATACTGTGACTAGCTCAGTTTCCACTTTCAAGGCAGAATTGCCAGCTGCTGTGCCTAACAGTATAACTCATGTTGAAAATCTTCATTCTCCTCTGCCAATCTCACCATCACCTTCTGAACAGTCTAGTGTCAGTACTGATGACACAACCATGGCAGACACCTTCACTGAGATCATGACCATGATATCCCCTTCACAGTTCTTCTGTTCATCTCCCCTGAGAGTGACAAACCATGAAGATAGTCTGAGCCCCACCAGCAGCACTCTATCAAGCTTGGAACTAGATGCTGCTGAGAAAGATCGCAAACTTCAGGAGAAGGAGAAGCAGATTGAAGAGCTAAAGCGGAAACTGGAACAAGAGCAGAAGCTTGTGGAGGTTTTGAAGATGCAACTTGAAGTTGAAAAACGAGGGCAAAAGCAGCAGCGACCACCAGAAGCCCAGCCCAACACTGCTGCTCATTCTGTTGGCACATCAGACCAGAAACATGGGACTGTTGGATCCTCCATCAAGGACGAAGCCTCACTGCCTGACTGCTCCAGCTCCCGGCAACCCATCCCAGCAGCCAGCCACTCTGTAGGCCAACCCATCTCTGCCAGTGCCCAGACCCATGTTGCCAAAAAGGCCATCGTCATCAAACAAGAGGTCCCTGTGGCCCAAGCAGAACAGCAGAGTGTAGTCTCACAGTTTTATGTGAGTTCCCAAGGACAGCCACCTACTGTTGTTGCTCAGCCCCAGACTTTGCTGACTACGCAGACTGCTCAACTGCTGCTCCCAGTATCTGTCCAGGGCTCCAATGTCACCTCAGTGCAACTCCCAGTAGGCAGCCTCAAGCTCCAGGTGGGAAGGTTTCTCACAACTTTGTCCTATAGGTAGTGCTAGAATCATTCCCTGAACTTTTCCATAATTGCATCCACTGTAGGCTTCACAGTTGTACAAAATGGGTATTCATAAGGCATGAGTAGCCAAAAATATGAGCTAGGTCGACGGGTACACATTTGGAGGCCAGTATGGCCAGTTCAGTGAGATCCTGTCTCAAATATTTTTAAAAGGGCTGGAAATATAGCTCAGTGGTAGAGTACTCATCTAGCGTGTGCTAGACTCTTGAGTTCAAGCCCCAGGTCCCCTCACCAACATAAATAGCCCTATTTTTATATTTAAAAACAGCTGTTTTTGTATTTCTGCCACATTCAGCTTCAGAGCACATAGTTTCATGTGTGTAAACACTTGAGACCAGTGCCATTATCATAATGATAGCATCTGCTGCTGTTGAGCACTATGTATATGGAAGGCATAACATTAAAACTTATGGCTTACTTCCCATCACCCTGCCTTCCCGAGCAAGTTCAAGTGATACAGCCCATTTCCGAGCAAGGAAACTGATACCTAGAAAGATTTATAAGTTCTTCAAGGATAGAGCTGATACTTAAACTCAGGTTTTCTTACTGCAGAGAGTTTGCACTTTAGCCCATTCTTACATTCTGCCTCCCAAATTTCATTTTTGGAAGGCGCCATTATTGTGAAAATACCTGAATTAAGGAATTGTGACCACAGTTTAAGAAGTATTATTGAAAGAGATAAAACACAAAGAGCTCAAAGTTGTCTTTTCATTTGTATAATCTGATTATTCACCTTAAGTTCTTGTGGAGCACAATTATGGTAGGTTTTAATCAAATGTGGATAACTAAGCAAGAAACCATTTGGACCACTGTTTTTCAATCAGATTTTCCAAATACTTGTAATAGCTAACAGAAATCATCTCATAGTCCTTGGGTTAGGAAGCAAGGGCCTGAAGTCCTTTGACAGTTGCAAAACACCTTTTTTTTTTTTTGTACTGAGGATCAAACTCAGAACCTTATGCTTGCTAGGCAGGCACTTATGCCACTAAACTATCTCTCTGGCCCCTAACTCTTTTTTTGATTCATAAACTATCTGTAAAGTTGAGAATCTGTTCCAAACCTTAAACTTACATTAGAGTTACTATGTAATATCCTGGGCTTGTGTGTACCTGGCATGTTATTGACTGTCCCTGGAGAATGTACAACACATAATGCAGCTCAGAAACAAAAGTTTGTGCAGTTGGACATCACAGTTGCTATTCATTGTCTTACAATATCTGACCTATTATATACAGAGTCACTGTACACTCTTATTTTGGTTTTCAGTTTTCCTAAACTTTTCAGATGAAAATCTTAGCCATGTAAGGAATTAACGAGGTTGATCAGAGGGTATTAGGTACTGTTACTTAATAAATAGGAGCACGAAGTTCTGGTGATCTTTTCACAGTAGACTGACTGCAATGGCAGTTATATACAGTATATTTCAAAAGATAAAGGAAGCCTGCGGCTTGGATCAGTTGTTTAAGCGCCTGTTCGGACATACACAGTCAGTCTCAGGGGCCCGGGGTTCGATCCCCAGCTCCACAACCCTTACCCAGCCCGCCGTTAATGCAGCCTGATACAGCCAAAGAAAAAGAAAAAGGATTTGGAGTGTTTTCACCTAATAGTGGGCTGGGAGTATCATTTAGGTAGAGTACTTACCTAGCATGTGTGAGGCCCTGGTTTGACCCCAGTAACACATTCCCCCCCCACACACACACACACACACACAAAAGTTTGAGGCTCTAGATGCATTTAAATATTTTAGATTGTATACATGTATCAAAACATCACATGAGCCCTATTAATATTTTATGTATGTTAAAATTATAAATTTAAAAAAAAAGAATCGCTAAGATTTAGACTTACACACATGAACTGAAGTATGTATCTATAAGCATGATGTTACTTCATTTTAGATGATTCCCATATGACCATTTATTCTATACCTAACCTCTTGATTCCAGGTTTGTTTCTGACAGTTACATTGCTTTCTATTTACCTCCTAGAATCCATCACAAGCAGGAATCCAGACTCAGCCTCAGATTGCAGCCGCTACTCCAGTACCAGCTGCAGCTTTGTCCTCGGGCCTCACTCCCACTGCACCTCAGAAACAAGATGCTTTCCCACAGCATGTCCTCAGCCAGCCTCAGCAAGTCAGAAAGGTTGGTAGATACTCATGAGGACAGACTATGGCTGTTACCTGGTTACCCAGGCCCCCGACATGTTCCTAAGAGTGTGTTTCTGAAAGGCCCTTATTGCTTCTTTCTGTGATCCACCTGCCATAGAAAGAGCCCCAGATCAGATGCAATTTATTTGAAATTGAAAAAGAGCTCTTGGGGCCGGCGAGATGGTTCAGTGGTCCAAAGCGCCTGCTTAGGAGGGCTCAGGCAACTGCGGGGACTGCAGTTCGATCCCCGGCACCACATGCTGCGCCAGCGCCACCACCAGGGCAGGCTGAGCCAGCCACAAAATGAATAAATAAAGAAACAAACAAACACAACAAGCAAACAAATAAATTAAATAAATAAATAA
>PVKN010044583.1:0-10069 GCA_004027915.1 Capromys pilorides
GTTTTGCTAGCACACAACTGCTTCCATGGGTTTGTGCTATCTAGAGCTGCTTTTATGGTACAGGGACGGGATGATTGGTTGTGACACAGGCTATGTGATCTCAAGGCTGACCTTACTATCTGGTGCTTGGCAGGGCTGGTGTAAGGTGAGGACAGGGCGTACAAAGCCCTAGCTAGTCCTGGACCCTTAGTGGCTTGCTGTGTCTCCTCTCAGGGCCTATACTTTTGTCTTCTCCTGTGCACACTTCCAACATGGCTGAACTTTCACCCTATGCGTCTCTGCCTTCTGGAAGAAACACTAACCAATCACAAATGCCTTGTTATGAATTAATTTATATGTGCGCAACCTCTCTTGAGAGATAATTTTTTAAAAAATGAATTCATACAAGCATAATTAGTTAATGTACAGTAACAATAAATATGTAAAATAAAAATAATAGTCCCCAGAGTGGAAGTGAGGGAAGTTTATTCGATAAGATGAATCTTTTAAAGTTAGAACTTTAGCCCTTTTGGCATTTTGCAGGAACAATTTTTAAGATGTCAACATGACCTTTTTGATATGTTCAGGTTTATTTCTGTCATTATTGTCTTTTTTGGTGAGTACTTGCTGTCTGTATGCCTTTGAATTTTTTTTTTTTTTAATTTTATGGAAGGGTCTACAGGGTGTTCAGGGTCTCTCTTCTAGATCACATTTATAGTGATCCACCTGTTTACAGTCTCCCAAGAGCTGTGTTTATAAGCACACACCACCACGTCCAGTCTCAATTGCTGTGTCAGCGCACTCTGGGGATGGGGTTGGCATGGCAGGCCTGGGCATCGAACCTCTGGTCCCTATGCCTGCTTTCAGGTTCTTTAATCTGCTGAGCTATTTGACCACTTCTAACTCTGTATTTTTAAGTGCATAAGTGCATAATAACCCATCTACTGTATTTTGGCTGATAGTCTTATTTTTGCTTCCCTCATTACCTTGTTACACTTCTCTTACGGAACAATTTGGCTTGCAAAAACCGAATTTAGCAAGATCTTGTTTCTGTTCACAAACAGGACCATAGCTCTCCTCCTCATGTAACACAGCTGTGGCCATCTTCCCTATACCAAGTTGAATGTAACCATCTTCCCCAGAATCATGGGGCGAATTAAACCTGTGAATTTATTTCCATGCATCTGAAAACTAGCTAGTGTGTTTAGTCATAGAAATTTGGCATCTGACCAAAGAACCGCACACTCCAATGGCCAATCATGTAATCTGGTTATGATAATTTTATGTTATCATCATCATCATGCTGTCACCACTGTTTGTTCAGATCTGAATCAGGCAGTGATCTGTAATGTGTGTAGGTTTTTCAGCAATGCGATATGCTTAATTAATATGTTTACTACTTGCCATATATCAGTACTTAGTGCTGTAAGTAGTGTTCTTTACATGTACATACATATGCCATGCACACATATGTTTGTGTGTGTGTTTTCACAGTAATGTCAGAGGTGGAGACTATTTTATGCAGCCTCTTATTTTAAAAACAGAATGCTGTGATACAGATAAGTTACATAACTTGATAAAGATTATACAACGGGGACTGGAGATGTAGCTCATTTGTTTAATAATGCATTGATAGAAGCATAATTAGTCAATGTACAATAACAATAAATAAGTAAAATAAAAATGAGAATACATGCCTGCCTGGCAAGCACAAGGTCCAGAGTTTGATCCCTGCTACAAAGAAAAAAAAAAAAAGAAAAAAGAAAAAAGATCTCACCACTAGGAAGTGCAGGTGTCACTATTAGCATTGTGGCAGTCCTGCTCTGATATTGTTATTAGACCTTGCACTGTATTGCCCAGACACAAGTATGCTGATGTTTCATATTTGCTTGTTAAAAAGTAATTTTAGGTTCTTCCAATAAACCTGAAATAAACTTAAATTTATGTATAATGTGACACTTGTTAGAAATAATTCATTTTATAAAGAGTGTTGAAAACCAGGTTTGGTGGCACATGCCTATAACATACAGTTATTAGACACTGGTCTTCTTTCCATACAGGAGCACACAATTGGGAGGTGGGAGGGTCATTGTGAGTTCGAGAACAGCCTGGGCTACAAAGTGAGCTCAAGGCCAGCTTAAGCTGCATAGCAAGATCCCGTCTCAAAACAAACAAACAATAAAAACAGTATTGCATTTAACTTTTCTAGTAAAAGCATCCTGTAAATTTTCTAATTTTGTTAAGGTATTTTTGTGTGTAACAAGAACAGTATTTTCAGCTATTTACTTCTGCGTTCGTGTTTCAATTTCTTAATCACAATGATAAAAATGATTTGTGTAACTCGATATTCAGCCATATCTACTATTAGTAGAAATATTTGTCAAATACACAGATGTCTATCATAGCATGTTAATATGGGACTATGATTTTACACAAATACAACTATGTGCTTTCTACATGTATGCATAAAACTAGTAAGTGTTTTTATGGTACTAAAAATGCAGCTAGCTTTTATAATTTAAAAACTTACATAAAACTAGCTCTGCAAAAAATAGTGTATTCATGCCCCAGACTGGTGCTAGTCATTTTTACTTCTCATTTTCTTAGGAAGGGAAGTTTGAGAGTTTGGGAATGTAAAATCTGTTTTCAAAGTTCATTTTTGTCAAAATAAAAGCTTATACCAGAAAAAAGTACTATTCTCCTTTACCTATGAAGTTTTTTTTATTTTTAGCCAATTTGGATTCTTATATGTATTTCTGATTTACACATACGTCATCGTTTAAAGAAATCCAGAAAAGGGAAACTAAGCCAAAATTCAATTCATCTTTGCTGAGACTAACATTCATGGCTCTGGGTGTTTTCTGTTGGATGACACTTAGGGATTTACTGGACTCTTCTTGTTGCTTTCTTATCTCTCAGTGAGCTTATTAAGATGGAAATCCATGCTGGTACCCTGAGCCTGAGGTGAGTCACACATAGGTTGAGCCTTCCTCAGCCTCGCCCTTCAGCCACAATGCATACGCAGAGCTGTGTAAGGATGCAGTGTGGCAGAGTGGAAGGAACACTGGATTTGATGTCTTAGACCCACAGTGAAAATCTGATTCCAACATTTGCTAGCTTTATAGTCTTAGGAAAAAAAATCACTAGATCATCAATTTATTGGAAAAGGGAGAAGATAATACCCACATCATATAATTATTTCTGAGGAATATGTGAAATAGCAAGTTGCATGTGCTCCAGGTACGAATTGATCATGGAATTGTACCTTATTATCTTTTTGAGATACTGGTGAAGATAGCAAAAACGTGAATGAATTTGTGATTGAACGGAGAAAGCTATGCAAATTATCATTTTTCTTGCATCACCTCCTTTATTTGTTTTATTTTTATTTTTTGCAGTACTGGGGATTGAACTCAGGACCCTATGCTTGCCAAACAAGTGCTTATTTCACTGAGCTATCTCCTGGGCCCCAACTTTTTTTTTTTTTGCATCACCGCCTTTAGATACATAAGTTTGACTTGATTGTATCATGCCATGCTTGTCAAAAAGTGATAGAAAAATGTAACTATTTCCGATAGTCACTCTATTTAGGCAACAGTTTAGACCTTAGATTCTATAACATCCAGATGAAAACCTGTTAGAAATTCTTTTTTCATTGTTCTTTGTCAAAAATGAAGAAGCTAGCTACATGTATTATTGCTTTTATTTCCCTTAAACTTTATGTAACATAGTTGGAAGGTATTTTAGATATGTCACATGTTAGGTAATTTTTGTATTCCAAAATATAAAACTTTGGAGATAGAAGCCATTAGTTTTCATCACCATCTCATTAGATACTGTGAAAAGTGTAATTTTCCTTGGTACAAAGAAATTAATAGGCATGGGGCAGAATAGCTGTTTAGAAAAAATGACACTTGCTCTCTGTGGTGTAAACATTCAAGACTGTTTGAATTGGTGAGTAGCAGGAGGTGAGTAATGATTTCACTGTCAGCTGGAGTTGCCATAGTATGGAAAGAAGGTCAGTGTCTTATTATATATTCTCAAGCTAAAAATGTGCCCCAAAATATTCTAGACTGTTGTTTTCTTTGAAATTGGGGACACTCTGAAGAATATTAATGAAGTTTTGGAGGCACACACACATATGCACATCAGATAAGCATATATTTGTGTATATATATATATATATATATATATATATATATATATATATAATTCTAGCTGATATGTTGTGGGGAAAATAGTAATGTTTGGATGTGGATACAATAATATGTTTCAAGTGCAGATACGTTTCAGGGAATCTCTGTTATCTGGCAGAAGCAGGGTGAATGTGGCTAATGATTTTCCTAATGGCTAAATGTGCCAGTGGTGATGGGTTGTGGAGCTAAACTGGCCACACAGAAATCCTTTCTGGGAGAACTATGATTACACAGCTGCTAAATATCCACAGCTAACAGTTCTAAGATATGTTAGAACATTAACCTTAGGATATTTTGCTGGAAGCTGCTGCAATTTGTAACTGGATATTTTTTAGGAATTTGTTTGCATTCAAAAATGAAGAAAAGGAACCCTAATCAGTCCTTGAACTCCTCTCAATCAGAAGATGAAGAAGTCAGAAATATCTCCTCTTAGAATTAGCCAAAAAATGAAAGTGGAATAGATAACATTCTGAGCTGCAATCTGGGCCTGGAGGATGACTCCACATAAAGTGAGGTCATCTTGGCTCACACTAGACTTAGGAATTCAATTTCCAGTCTTGGATATTTCAGATATTCATTGTGTATTCTCAATTTTTATAGTATGAAATGCTTTCTTTTCCTAGTGTGTACTGCTTTTGCAAATATTCCTGCCAGGCATTTCTTTGCCTTTCCATAAATTTTAAGGGACCGTATAACATTTTAGCACATTTAATAAACAGACTTTATATGGAAATAATTTTATGATTTGTAGCAAGTAAAAGTTTATCTTAAAAAGTTCTGTTTTAGGTTTTCTAAGCAAACGAATCATTAGGTGATTTAAGAGTTTGTGGTAATAAGAATTTAAATAAAATCTCTAATGTAAACCTCCTGCTCCAATATTCATTCACTTTTCCTAAGAGGGAAATCTGGACTATGTACCAGTGTGGTGTTTAATAAGACAAAATATCTCTTTATAAAATTATTATGCTTACATTTGTGCAAGTGACAGCTTAAGAGGTTAGTCCTAGAACTCTGACAGAAGAATAGTGGAGCTGGAGGTCAAATAGCTCCTAATGGGCCCGGCCGTCCTCCGGCTGTGCACTGCTAGCGCACAGGTTCCCATTTGTTTGGGCCCGCGATTCTTGTATAACGTCTTCTTAAGTTTATTTATATAATTTGTTCCTACCGGTGCCCTGGGTCATTTATTACACCTATTAACTTTGCTCTCTGAAGAGATTCTGCCAGAATTCCTTAACAACCATCTTTGAGTCTGTTTCTTCTCTCTTGAAATTTAAGATCAAGGATTTTGCTGGCCCTGTGTTTGTGGAGCCTGCTCTGTTTCTGACCTGATTATCTTTGGCTGTGCGTAGAAATGTATGTAATTCGCCAAACTGATCCGTTTAATGTGTGGAAACACTTTCAGAAATTCAAAATTCACATGCATGGACGTTGAAAAAAAATTTATATTCAGATAGCTTGAGAGATTACTCGAATGCTCCCATGACTCCTCTGCTGAGGAATCTTTTCCAGGTTTTAGGCTTTATACTTTCTTGTAGGATGAGATGGACATTCTTTTACTATCATCTATTTTCTTTCTGTTAGAAATGTAGCCTGGGAAGCCTTCTCTTCAGCTAGTCTTTGGTCATGAGTGTCAGAAGCTTAATTACTATAATCTCTATTTGTTCAAGTACCCCTCTGTCATTATGTGATCTCAAAATTATTCAATCACATTAATTGACTTTGTTAGCTGGTGAAGGAAGAATTTAAAATTAAATCCATTTGACATCAGATTAAGTAAATGTTGGAAATACTTTAATATTAAGCAATTGAAATTTTATTCATTAAATTTATTAGTGCTATTTTAAGAAAATCATATCAAGGCACTTATAATGGTCAATGCAATAAACAATTTTAATGGACTTGGCCACATCTTGAAACTTTGAAGACTAATTCTTATTTGTGGGCCTTTAATCCAACACCCCAAAAAATTCTGCTGAGAAGGTCTGTGTTTTCTACTTCATTTTTGTCTCTGTGGTAGTCTGTGAGCATAACATATTTGAGTGAATTTAATAAAGATCGACACGTCAGTGGTTGAAGTTGGGAAGCAGCTATATGCAAGGTAAAACTAGAACTTTGAAATGGGTGGTTGTGTAATTAGAGATTATTTTCATTGTATCTCCTTCCTTATAGAATAAATGGTCAATTAGAAAGATAATCTGTACCTTTAATTAGTGCTTCCTACTGATTTTCATAGTTGTGTAAGAACTACTAAGGACAAGAAACACAAGAGACGCAGCACTAATCCATTTCATGCCCAAGTGTTGGTTACATTATGTGAAAGTGCTTGTGGTGGAGCCTAGCTAATGAACTTTTTCCTAATTCGAAAGGGAATAAAATAATTTTCAGGACAACTGAACTTTCACTACTGATTATAAATTGTATACAAATCAAACACATGTGAATGTCGAGCGAATTATAAACATACAGATGGGAAATATACTTTTTCCCAATTTCTAGCTTTCTGGGGACAATTGTGTATAATTATAGAGCTATGAATAAAAGTGAAGATTGGAAACTTCTGGTTGATTCAGAGTGTTGGATATTCACAGAAATTTATTCTTTTTCCTTTTTTTTCCATGTCATTCCATGGTAAAGACAGAGGGCAAAGGGCCCAGGCGGGGTGAGGAAGGGAAAGGAAGAACAGGCACCTGAACTTGTTCTTTCCTAAAGGTCCTACATCTGTACTGGTGGCCTTAATTCACTCATTAGCATGGAGCCAGAGAACCAAACTCCTCCCATTGCATCTCAGCCTTCTGGCACCATCCCCTGGGAGTCAAGTTTTCAGCACATGAGCTTTGTGCGACACTTTCACACCACAGCAGAAGGTTCCTGTTTCAGAACCACCTACTCGAGATTTTCTTTAGATCTAGTGTAGGATGGTCTGTCTCAGCACAGTCCACAGCTCCTCCTCCGCACCAAGGACCTTAGAGTATCTGCTAGGCGCAGCAGAAGGAGTGCATGGCGCAGGCTTCAAGCTTCCCATCGCGCAGCAGAGACTGTTTTCAGGAGCCTTAAGGACGCTGATGCTCAGCATGACGATTTAGCTTTCATAGCCCAAGTGTACTCTGCAGCTCTCTCCAGAGGACATGTCCTGGGCATTCACTACGAGACTTTTCAGGGAGGGAACAGGCATTAAACACTCCTGGAAGGTCGTGTAATTAATGATCTGACCCTGGCAGGAGTGAGTTACTGACCTCTTCATATAGCAGGATGCCATCGACTCCTGGCGCTTGGAGCGCTCTTCTCCAGGGAGCAGCAGGAAGCTGCTCCTGTTCTAGGGCACATGAGGAGCTGCTTCTTGTGGGAGGAGGAAGTCAGTCCTTTCAGAGTCACCAAGCAGGGCAGCATTTGCTACTTTTGTATTTTCAATTTTTAAGCTTAACGTGTTAAGGTTTTAGTTATAAACAAAGCATTCATTTTACAATTGTTTGCAGGTCTGAGTATATAGCCTAAATGGAGCAGGTGAAATAAGGGCAATCTGGTCATAAAGTGTTTATAATTTGTGGGGAGTGGAGAGCAATTCTATTGCTCAGGTTAAGGATAATTTAGCAAAAGAATTGTCTTGTTTTAGATGAAAAATAGGTCTCTTGTGATAAAAATTCATAATATAACAACCATGGTTAGTTTTCTATTCTTGTTTGGAAATTCTGCACCATATGTGTTGAATGTTGATCTGCTTCTGTTTTTGCTTTTGTTTTTGTTTTTACTCTTTAAAATGAAACTAAAAATAGGTCTGTTGTGTTTTCCTAATTTGATCAATAATATACAATTATATAAAAGTTCAAGTAAAATATAGACAATGAAGTGGAAAACATAAATAGCTCTCAATATTGTTGTTTAGGTCAATATTCATTGTTAAAGTTTTGTGAAGATTCACTGGGATGAATATTTTTTATAAACATAGACAGATAGGAATTAGATATAATATATGGCTTTCTGTGTGAAACACGCAGATAATTGTATACTATCTGAAATACATACTGTGTATGGTTTTAATCTATGTATAATCTCATTCCCTCCACCAGTTGTTTTGAACTGGGAACTCTGCTCCTTATTTACCCACTCAAAAATTAGTGACACAGGGAACCAGTTGACTGGGGAATTGTGTGAAATAAGAGCTGCAAACAAGTTGAAAAGCCCTGTACAATTCCTGCCTTATAAAAAGAATTTACATAATCCAATGTTCCACAATCACAGTGGATTATTGGCAAAACTGGCAATGATGGAAGCTGTTGATTTGAGCCTTTTACAAGCTCAGCATACTAATTTAGCTTTACGTTTCATGTCTTCTAGCTAAACTTTTCTGCTGGGTGGTTAAGAGGAAGTTAAAGCAAGACCTGTATAATAAAATATGTAACTTTTGTATCTCCCAAGGTCAGTCAAATCCCCTCAGAGTTTACTTTGAAACCATGTACATGCTTTGTAGAACTGTTGTCAGTGTCAGTCAACTGGATGAGTCACGGCAATTGTTTGACCAATTTGCTTTCTGTGAAAGCCTGAGAGAATGTTTTCTCTCTAGGTGACTCTCCTTAGGTACTCTATATATCTTCAATCCTTTTCCTCAACTACTTTCTCTTAGTTCAATGAGAATAAATTTTTTGTACTAATAATGATTAGAAAAATTATCACGTCTACACCCTGTGCTCTGTGTAACTACTAGGAGAACAACAATATGCATTGTATCAAATACTGGAAATGTTCTACTAATGTGTTTTGAAACTGTCACATTGTTATTTCTTATTAAATGCAGTAAAAATAAAAATAAAAAAGAATAAGAACTTATGCTCATTGATCTTCAGAGCTTTCTGTATCAATGAATGGAATTTATACCATTCATTTAAAATTATCCTAGTATCTATTTTATTGTGATACAAACAATGTGAGAGCTACCTTCTCCATAATATTTAAATACAATAGGTAATTGTTGGCTTGAGGTACAAAGTACGGCACCTTTCTAGAGCTTATGCATCTTGCTTGAGTGAAACTCTATGCCTGCTTATTAGTAACTTCTCATTTCCCTTGGTGTCAGGTCCTGATAACCACTATTCCAGTTTTTAATTTTCTGCATTTGACTGTTTTATCTCCTCATATTATTGGAATCATGCATATTGTTTTCCTGTAACAGGCTTGAATCACTTAGTATAAGGTCTTTAAGGTTCACTCATGATGTCCCATCTAGCAGAATTTACTTCTTTTGAAAAGGCTGAGTGGTGTTTTATTGTATGTGTGCGCCGCATTCTTTTAGTGCATTCACCTGTTAAAGGACATTGAAATAGTTTCCACCTGTGTCTGTTGTGGATAGCAATGCAATAAACACGGAAATGCTAATGTTTCTTCAAGATCCTGATTTTAATGTCCATGAGTGGAAGTTTTGGGTCATACGGTAATTCTACAATTAACTTTTGATCAATTTCCACAGCAATAGCAGCAGTACTGTTTTGCATTCCCATCAACAGTACGTTAAAGATCCAGCTTCTCCACATCCTCTCCAACACTTGTCTTTTGTCTTGAACGTAGACAACTATCATAGATTTAAGATGATGTTTCCTTGGGGCTTTTTAATATCTTTTGTAATCTTAATTGAAGCATTGCTATTCATTTTCACATTCTCTCTCTCTCTCTCTCTCTCTCTCTCTCTCTCTCTCTCTCTCTGCCATGGTACTGGGGATTTAACACAGGACCTTGTGCTTGCCAGGTAAGTACTTATGCTGCAGAGCAACTCCCTGGCCCATGCTATTCATTTCTAATGTTTTTCTTCAAAGCATCAAATTTTAAAAGTAAGTCATTTTTTTAAACCATCAAAAACTTCTCTTCAAAACAAGACAATGATGCTCATTCCTCCAAAGATTCAAATT
>PVKN010044584.1:0-10064 GCA_004027915.1 Capromys pilorides
AAAAAAAAGGCTTAAATTTCAGAAGGCCTGGGAGGCCAGGCAATGTGCCCCTGAGAGGGCAGTGTGTGAAGCTGTGAGTGAAAAGCCTATTCAGAGGAAATCTCAGAAGTTTGAAAAAGCCAGGAATGTGGATGGTCTAAGAAAAGCTGCAAAAAGGGAGCAAAGAAGGCCTGAGAGAAAAGCCAGGAGAGCTACCAGCAGAAGTGCCATAGGGGTGGAGACGTATAAGACATCTGGAGCTCACAACTCCAGGTTGTGCAACTACAGGTTGCATCAGATATTCCACTTGGAACTAGAAGACTTAATGTTTGCCATTCTGGAGTTTGGACTTGCCCTGGTCCTGGTGGTTGTATCCTGCTGTGTATACTTTTTGGAATGGCCATGCTTATCTTGTGCCTTTGAATATGGAAAGTGTTAACTTCATTTGTACAAGGGTTCACAGCTAAGAGTTTGCCTTAGATCTTGGAGGCTTGGGGTTTGGACTTTTCAGCATTGCTGAAAGTGTTAGGACTTCAGCAACTCTTAGAGATGGACTAAAATGCTTTTTGCATAAAGAGATGTGCATGAGTATTGGGGGGCAGAGGCAACATGTCATGGTTCTAATGCTATACAATGTTCAAGTTGTAAAATGTTTAAGCTTGCCTATGTACCTGGAAATTGGCTTAAAGAATTATGTGTATAGTTGCCAGTTGGAAAGGGGTGGATTGTGGTAGTTGATACATTGTGTCAACTTGAGGAAGCTCAGCTGGATGGGCTGGGCTGGTTCCAGGCTGTGGGGGCCCCACCCTGCACTATGCAGAGGGCCTGCCCTGGGATGTGATTGGAAGACTTTGTGGGATCAGCCCAGCCTAGGCCTGCACTGGCTGCGTCCTGCCTGGCCCAGCCCTGCCCCACTTCCTTGGAGAAGTTCTAGTTTTTGAAAGAGTTTAATCTTCACAGCCACATTACTTTGGAAGAGCTCTGGAGCCGGCGGAGTATAAACTGAAACCTCCACAAACTGTAAGCTAAATAAACCTTTCCTTTCTTCATTTTGAGTGTTGGATATTTATCCCAGCTACAAGTAAAAAGTAAGACACCATTCCCAACTGAATATGGGACAATCGATGAAGGGCTTCCCACTGTAGTTTCGAATTGGAATAAAATTGTCTGAAATCAGGGCTGATCAGAATAGTCTCAGAGGTATGGTCATTCTGTCAGGAAACTGTTCTGCTGAACCACGGTTCAGAGGAGTGACTGCTACTGTGATGAAGAAATTGCTACTGTATGCATATTTCTGGCCCTTTCCTTCTTCCCTACCTAGCGAAGAGGATCCTGACTTTCCCCAGACACCTCTGCCTAGGGAGGCCTCACTTTCCAGGCTGTGGAGTAGGGCTTTCTGTCACAGGGTCAGGAAGAAATGAAGGAGAAGAAGAAGCAATACATGGCTGGAGCTGTAAAGGAACTGGGAAGGTAGGGATCTGGGGAAGGAGAGGTGCATGATCAGGTGTGGTACACAGAGAGATAGATAGAAGCTGGGCACACCTATAACTCCAGACTCCAAGGAGCCTGAGACAGATGGATTGTGAGTTCAAGGCCAGCCTGTATGCCTTAGTAAGACTTTGTCTCAAAAAGAATTATAAAGGGCTGGGGATGTAGCTCAGTGGTAGGGCGCCTGTCTTATAGCACAAAGCCCTGGATCAGATCCCTTCTAAGGGAAGGGAAGAGCAGACAGTGGCTTTGGGATTGGGCCCAGCGGGTGCCAGCTCTCCTGAGCATAGCCCTGTGGTGTGATGTGATGTGCACCTGGAGAAACTGGATGAGATCAATGGGTCCAGGCAGAAGCGACAGCTGGATCAGTGGCTGGGAAGGGAAGACGCCAGAGGCCAGGGAGCTGCTCATTTGTTCTGGGTCTGGAAGTCAGTGACTTCTGATCTGGAAAATTTGGGGCTGCCCCAGGTCAGGTCCAGCAATGTCCAGATGCAGCTCCCAGAGGCGCAAGCTTGTCCAAGCCTTGTTTGTTTGAGGTTCACTGCTCACTCTGAGGCAGCTTCCTTATGGTTGCAGGAAGGGCAGTATGGGGCGGGACCTTGACCTTCCATCTCCACAACAGAGGAAGTCAGGGTTGGAGGGAGACGCAGGAGCTGCCCTGGGCCTGATGATGAACTTGGGGCATACAGAAGCGAAAACAGGAAAGAAGACAAAGCTACTGAGAATGAAGGGCACGTAGAGAGAGCTAACTCAGTTTCCTGGAACGCCCTCAAGGGATTACCAACTGCTAGGCCAGGGCCAGCTCTGAAGCACATTTGTTCTTCAGACTTCATTCACACCATTCCTGACAAGTTGTAATTGCTCCATAAATCATGTTAGAGGGAGGGGGAAGACAGGCAGACAGGAACAGGAGGGGAGAGGGAGGGAGGAAAGTTGGTTCTCTGATTCCCCCTCAAAATTAATTGGTTACCTAATTAAGACAACAATATTCTGGCTGAATCTAATTTCTCCTAGAGGGAGAGTTTGGTATATTTCAGTCCTGAGCTTTTGGAATTCTGGGCCTCAAGTGCTATTATCTACATGGGTCCCCCTTCAGCTTTCTTGGGGTGACTGCTGATGGCAGACTAGGGGGACATCTGTAATTGAGAGTTCAAATTCCCACACCACCACTTTAGCCAGGGGCCTCAGACTTATTACCCAAGCTCCTTGGGTAAGTTCATAAGCTACCAAAGAGGTGAGAATCCTCAGTGCAATGAGGGTTAAAGGCAATAAGGTTGAGAAACCTTCCCCCACCGGGCCTCAGGACACAGGCTTCCTGCAGCCCACGCCGCCCCCCCCCCCCCCCCGTCTTTATATATTTATTTATTTTTGCCTGTCTTTATGACCTGGGTCCTACAGCTGCTCTGTTCCTCAAATCTTGGGAGCTCTGGCCCCACGGCCTCTTCTGTGTTCCAGGCTGAGCCCCTGCTATCTGCAGGGCTTCTCTGTAGCTCCCCTTAGCCTTCTAGGCAGGCCCTCAGCTGTGTCTTGCACAGTAGGAGGTGAGGGCCAGCCAAGGGCCCAGAGATGTGCTGCAGAGACAGTATGATTCATGCTGAGGTTTCTGAGGGGTTAACACCCCTCTCCTTTGAGCTTCTGCACATGGCCTGCTATCTGGAGAAAAATAAAGTAAAAACAAAATAAGTGGATGCTCCTAGTTTCACAGCATTTCAGGACTTTGTCTTGCCCCTCCCACCCCAATCCTGTCCTTCATCCTTCTGCTTTGTCTCTGCACCCCAGCCAAACAGCTTCCTGATCCCCAATTCCTCTGGTGCTGCCCTCCATGCCTGCGCCTGCAGCCCAGGACCAAGTCTGAGTTCTGGGAGCTGCCGACAGTAGCAGCCTTGGTTTCTGTTGGCACAGTCACTCTCAAAGGCGGGAGGAGCCGCAGTGCAGGTTTAGGCTGATCTCACAAGAGCCGCTTGCACTGGGTGCTGCCCACCCATGCAGAAGAGGAGGGTGACAAAGGGCCTGCCCTGACAGCGAGTGTACTGCCACCAATAAGAGCCCAGAGAGGGGCCCAGTCACGTGTTAGAGAAAGGGCTCCAGGGCAGGTGTTGTGGTCCAGACCTGAGGCTCCACCTTGTACAACAAGGGACTAGATCTCCATGGCGATGGAGGCTCCTGAGGCCTCTCCTTTTGTGGACAGGGGACTGAGAGCAGGGAGTACTCTCTGTCCACCAAGGGGCAGCCGTGCGCTGTGCGGAGACCAGTGAGAGCCACCAGTGGGGCCCTGCCCAGGATAAGGAGTGAGCCGCTCCGGGAAGAGCTGCTGTCAGATGCCCTGGCCAGCCCTGTCACATTCCAGGACAGAGGACCACAAACCTCAGCTTGGCTCAAGGCATCTGAGGCTGGCACCCCGCCCAGGCATTTCTTCTCCTGCCATCCCTAGTCCCTCTGTTCTCTTTCTGCATCCTGGGGCCCAGGGTTCTGCTGGTGCTTCGGCCTCCCTTCTCCGTGGAGGGGCTGTGCTGGAATTGGGAGGAACTTTCTACAGAGTTCCTCTGTGAGTGCCATGTAAAGAGGCATCAGAGGTGTCACCAAGGCTCCATGCCATTGGAACCCACTGGGTCAGGGCCCCATGAGCTTGGTCACCACCTCTGCCCAGCATAGCGCTGGGTCCACTGGAGGGCCTAGGATGTGTTTGTTGAATGACTGATGAATCAATGAATGGAGTGAGGTGGTAGAAAAGGCTAGAAGAAAAGTGGAGGAAAGGGAATCTGGAGAGGCCTTTGCAGACAAGGCTGAGAGGCAAGAGGAGTGGCTCGGCTCCTCTGTTGCTCTGGGAATAAAACCGAGGCTCCTAACATCGCTTGCAAGGTCCTTCTAACCTTCTACCCTGGCTTGGCCACTGCTTTCACACTAGTCCTCGCCACAGTGCCCTGTCCCCTGCACTCTACCTGGCTGGAGGTGGTAACTGCGTTTCCTGGAGCCACCCCGGGCTCCACTTCTCCAGCCTGTGAGCATTCTTCCCTCTGTCAGGGCAGTCTTTGAGCAGCCTCCCCAAAATAAAAACAGGCACCGTGGTCTCCTCCTTCAAGTTCTCCCCGTTTGAGCCAGGTTAAGCTGAGTGAGCCCTCTGCTCTCTGCTTGCCTCAAGCTCACACTATGTGAGTTGTTATTTCTGGTCTGTCTCCCCCACTCGACTGCTCCCATTCAAACCATGCCAGGTCTTCCTGGAGACCACTAACCACAGTCACACAACTGATTAGGGCTTCCACAACACATCAGAGGCAGCCAGCTCTCAGGGGGCCCACATAGTCCCAACTGCTCAGCACTGGTGCATAGACACCTCTGTTTGTCATCACTAAGTGGAGGAAGCCAGGCTGCAGTGGACGTAGCTTTGAAGCTGTTGTGTCAGTGATTTCTGGCCACAGTCGGAAGCATCCTTGGCGGGTGTGGTTTTCCCATTATCTGTAGGTTCTTTAGGGCTAGAATCATGTCCAATTCTCTCATTTATTTATTGATTTATTTATTTATTTTTTGTGGAACCGGGGATCAAACTCAGGACCTCGCACTTGCCAGGCAGGCACTTGTGCCCCTGAGCTATCTCCCCAGCCCTCTAATTCTCTTTTATATTGCTGCACTATCAATTAAGCACCACGTCAGGCACAAAACTAACAGTTATTTGGTTAATTTATTAATTGAATAGACTCATTCAGAGATGATGCAATTATCATTTCCAGCCTCTGGGCTCAGTAGCAGTGGGATGCAGGGGTGGTATGTGAGCCTGGCCATTATACTCACATGCTAGAACACCAGAGATAGGGAAAAAGGCAACTGCAGAAACAGGAAAGATTCTCAACTAAAGATTGATGCTCAATACAAACAGCTTTAGGGAGCACCTCGCCCAAGTCCTTCCTTTATTATAACATGGAAAATACTTGTTCAGGGCCAAAAGACATCCTTGCAGTCAGACCCAGTGTTTCGCTTGGCCTAGGAGGCCAGTATTCTCTCCACAAAACCCCTCCACCTTCCTCTGTCACCAGTGAGCCTCTGTCTACTGCCTGGACCCAAGACGTGAAAAGATTCGAGCTCAAATCCAAATTCTGATTTGAATGTACCTAGTCATTCAGTGAGGAAAACTTGAGCCTGACATTGCTCATGATGGAGCTGGTGTGAGGCTAACGGGTGAGCGAATGTCTGCAGATGGCTGGGGGCCCAGTCCTGGGAGTTGTTCTTGCTTCTCTGTCCTTGTCCTGGCTCTTGGAAAATCCTGGCCTCCTTCCCAAGGCCCACTGAAGGCCTGCATGTGTTCAGGGCCCTCCTGCCTAATCTCCGAGGGGTCCTGTCCTAGGTCGGCAGTGGTGCTGTGGAATCAGCCCAGCTTCTCTTCCTCCTCCAGCCCAATGTGACCCTTCCTACTATAGTTCAGTGATGAAGCCATCTTCTTTATTCTGCCCTTCAGGATGAGGTGAGAATCTCCTTTTCCCCTCCTTCCCTCTTTTTTTCTGCCATAGGGATTTATTTTGTCTTGAACATCCTGATTTCTCCCCCTCCTTCCTCAGGGCTTTTGTAACTCCCTCTGTCCTCTGTCTCTGCGTCCTTTGTCTGCAGATGGGCAGGTACCCAGTGTCTCCCTCAGCTCCTCCCTCAGCCCCCTCACCCAGCCCCAGGCCTTGCTGGCTCCAGCAGCCCCCGCAGAAGCTTATCTCGGCCCAACAGTCCCTGCAGCTGGCCTGGGGGAAAGGGAAGCTGAACAACTAAAGTGAGATGGGGCTGGCTCTGCTGCCTACACCAGGAGGAGCAGAACAGGGAGGAAGCGGGAGGTGAGGCTGCTCCATGGGGTGGGTCCTCCTGGTGCTCCTTACCCTGACCCTCTCCCTGGGTTGTGTTGGGTACTGCCAGGAATTCCAGGGCAGGCTGAGGCAGTCTGCCTGGAAAACAAACCCAGAGCTGAGCTATTGCAGAAGAGGCCAAAGATTTCAGTTTCTTCCAGAAGCTCCCTGCTCAAAGCAATCTCATAAATCAAAAAGAGATTTTGTTGCTGCTTTCATCTGGCTTGCCTAGCTTGCACTGGCTGGATCCTGCCCCCTGGCCTTGCTCTGCCCTTTGCCCATCCTGGAGGTGGGGAAGAGAGAGAAGCAGACTGGCAGGCAGATAAGCACGGAGCATCAGTTGATCTCACCTCATCCTCTGACTATGACCTTCAGTCTGACCAGAGGCCTCATTGGCATTCCAGTCCTGGGCAGCTTGGAGAATAGCAGCAATAGATGTATTCAGGGAGCGTGTTCAGACACCTTCATTGCTATGAATCCATTTCATCCCTGTGGACAGGGCTGAGGAGGGGACACAGGCTGTGGAGGTCACAGTGCAGCTCCGTTCATGCCTGAATCCCTCCAAGCACAAGGGCCTGCAAAGCCAGCAGAGCCCGCCCTACGCATTGTCTGTGACCTCCTCAGGGGAGACCGCTTTCTGTTGATCCAGAGAGTGGACTTCCAGAAGCTTCCACACTCAGTGGAGGCGTATGAGAGCACAGATCCCAGCCAGACTCCAGCTCTGCCCCTGACTGACTGCACCCTTGAGGAAACTCTTCAGCCTCTCTAGGATCTCTGCCTCCTTCTTGCCCACCGGGTGACATTACCACTACACCTACCTCATAGCTCTGGTGTGAGTGCTTGTCAGCCGCCGAGCAGGAAGTGTGGGAGCATTGCCTGGCATGGAGCAACTGTCCCATTGGTGATTGCTGACTAAATCGGTCCCAGCTCTGAGGCACAGGCCACACTAAGGACAGCCCTTCACTCAGGAATGCGAAGCTCTCCAGTACTCCCAGGACCATTTCTTCTCCAAAGCCTTCATTCCCTTGACAACTGTTTACTTATCAAATGCCTGTTTGGGCATGGGTTTGCTATGGGAACAATATAAAATGGCCCCTGTGCTGAGGAAATTTACAATAAATGCACAGATGAATACAAAATTTCTACCTGTGCTGTGTCCAGTGAAAGAATCTAAAGCTGGACTCTACGTGCAAACCTCCTTGGAGCCTGGGAACTAGGGATGCCTCTGTGAGCAATGGGTATTCAAGCCCAGAATTGAAGGGTGACAAGGAGCAGCCACAGGAACTGGGAGTGAGGGAAGAGTGTTGCAGATAGGAGGACAGCATGTGAGAAGGGCCCTCAGCCAACAGAAGCAGAGCATGTAGGAGAAGCAGGAGGCTGCCAGTGCAGTTACAACCGCAGGAGTAAGGGCTGTGAGAGAGGGTGCTGGAGATTCAGGTGGGGCTGGATTCAGGCTACGCAGAGTGTGAGGGACAGAAGGCCTCAGGTCAGCGCATGGCATGACTCACTAACTGTCATGTGGTCAGTGACTGGACCGGACCACTGAGTAAAAACACCCTTTGTCAAAGGTTTACAGGCGCCCAGGTCTGGTGTGTGAGTGGGACCACCTGGGGCCCTCCACATCCTCACTCTAGCCAGTGCCCAGCAAGGTGTGTGTGTGGAACTTCCTCCATCAGACAGGCCTGGTGTGGAACCCTGCGGCAGAACTCCCTGCAGAGAGGTTAAAGGCAAGACCCACCCAGCTGATCCAGGAGCAGAAGCGAATGGCACAGAGTGTTCACTTCTATGGGCTGCAGCAGGAAGAAGTGAAGCATAGCAGCCAGACCTAAGCTATACCCACCTGGACGAGTTTGAATTTGCTAGATCTGGACTTGGTGCTCAGGTAACAGCTCTACCAAAGCTCTACACCAAAGGTCAGGAAAAAAAAAAAAAAAAAAAGAGGTCAGAAGACAGTGCTATACAAAATGACAAAGAGAAGGAGCAAAATGCATTCTCAGGCCCCGAGCCCACCCAGAATAAATGCAGGAGACAACAGCATAGAAGAAATTGGAAATCACACACCTGAAACTCTGAAATAATAGCATCTGAAGTAAAGAAACAACTGTAGGAAGTTATAGAGGAAGTCAGATCAGAAATAATTTCTGAAGTAAAAAAAGAAAGGAAAACTATAATGAAAGAAGTACTAAGTGCTTCTAAAGAAGACACTATTAAAAAATAGAGAATAGAAAAATGATAGAATCCTTGAATGAGCAATGTAGGAAAGTAATACAATATATGAAGCAGATTCAAGGTGCCATACAAGAAATTAAAACCTCAATCACAATCTGGAAAAACTGTTTCAATGAAGTGAAAATAGACTTTCAGACCTTAAAGACACCATTGCAGCTAGTAAAGAGGTAAGAAAAGATCTCTTAAAAACAACTAGGATACAGGAAAAAATAATTCAACATCTGCACGATGATGCAAAGATGAACAACATAAGACTAATAGGCCTCAATGAGAAAGGAGTCAATACAAATGATATAAAAGGAATATGAGCAGAAGTAATAGCAGAAAACTTCCCAAATATGGGGACACAATCTGACATTCAGGTAACTGAAGCATATAGAACACCAAATAACTTCAAACCAATTAAAACCACACCCAGACATATAATAATCAAGATCCCAGAAATTCAGCACAGGAACAGTATACTAAAAGCTGCTAGAGAAAAGAAACAGATCACATTTAAAGGAAAACCCATCAGAATAATGGCGGATTTCTCTTCACAAACCATCAAGTCAAGAAGAGCATGGAGGGCTGGCAAGAAAGCTCAACAGTCTAAAGCACCTACTTAGGCAAGCTTAGGCAACTGCAGCGACTGCGATTCAATCCCTGGCACCACATGCTGCACCAGTCCACTCCCAGGGCAGGCTAGTCAGCCATAATATAAAAATAAATAAATAAATAAATAAATAAATAAAAAGAAAGAAGTGCATGGAGCACTAGACAGGAGGTGCCTAAAGCCCCAACCTCCCTATGCTCACATAGTTGGATTTTTAAACCCAAGCCCAGGGCCTGACGTTTATCTCTGTTCAGACTCATTCTGTCAGATGCAGCCCACGGTGCCAGCTTGTCAGCTTCCTTTCTATTTCGCTGAGAGAGCGGTTATGGGATGCACGCTAAGTGCACCTTTGTGACCACAGAAACAGCCCAGGATGCTGCTGGCTGTCTTCGTGTCTCAGGGCGAATGCCTGAGCCAGCGGAGGTGCAGGCAGGGCAGGCTCGGGCTGACCTGGAGCTGGGGACACAGCACATGCTGCCTCGGCCCAAGGCTGGGCCTGGGCCACCATCCTCCTCGTTTGTCAAGCAGGGGTCAGCTTTCAGTGGAGACAGAGGGCCAGGGGCACCTGTTCCAAGCCACTTAGTGAGTTGACCAGTGACAGGGCCAGGGCGTGAGCCACATCTCACCTCTGTGTCCTCACGGTCCCCCCACTTTATGTTCTTGCCACTTTCCAATCATGTGCATTGGCCTGGGGTCAGAGAAAAGTGTGTGGGCCAGGACTCTGCCCCTTAGAGGCAGGGTTTGCTCTGAGTGTAGCCCCTGTCCTTTTGTCCCCCACCCCCTGCCACTGTTCCTGTGCTCCCCGAAGGACACAGCCGCTTCATGCTGGCCAGAGGGCTGTGCTGTGCCCTCTCATCCCCCTCCCGTGACCTTTCCAAGTCCCTGTCCCTCCTGGGAGCTGATCACTGCATAGCCCTGGGATTAGCTGTGATAGTTGAGCTTGATGACCTGCTTTG
>PVKN010044585.1:0-10068 GCA_004027915.1 Capromys pilorides
CTACATTTAAAAAAAAAAAAAAAAAAAGTAACTTTTATATTGACAAAGCCAGCCAAATCCCCTCAGGATTTACCCTGAAACCATGTACAGTGCTTTGTAGAACTGTTGTCAGTGTCAGGTGTCTGGATGAGTCACAGCCATTGCTTGACCAATTTGCTCTCTGTGAAAGCCTGAGAGAATATTTTCTCTCTAGGTGATTCTCCTTAGGCACACTATACATCATGGATCCCTTTCCTCTGTGGTCTCATATTCTCCTTGGACAGAAAATTAGAGATACCACTGAGTTATAGGATGTTACAGTACAGGTTCTCTTATGCCCTGAGTCTTCACTGACCTAGAGGGGCTAGGCTCAAAATATTTGCTATCTTTGTAGCCCTTCTTTTTCTCTAATTTTTTGGTCTGCAAACTTAAGTTATTAACCCTCCAGAAAAGAAGCTTAGTGATACTATTACTCTATCACATAAGTACTTGAGCTTATCATCACTGTCTTTCTGAATATCAAATGCCTTAGGCTTAACATGGAACCAGTATTTTCCATTAATCATTGATATTCTAGTAAGTCCCCATAGAATGTGATGAAAAAAAAAAAAATGTCCACCTTTATTCAAAACAGCAGGGAAGATTGTACCAGAGTGATTAGTATGAGAAAGAACAAAAAGGTCCCGAGAGCTGGGGCACACAGCGTAGCTCAGCGGCAGTGCACTCGCTTAGTGTGTGCAAGACCCAGACCTTGATGCCCAGTATCACAATCCAAAAATCAAATCCCAGCATCAAAATCACAAATAAAACAAAACAGAACAGAACAAAACCAAACTAAGCCCCACCGAACTGCATAATGTCTCAGTATTTCTTTATTTCTCAGGGTTTTCAATTGACATGTAAGTGAAAGAAACTAGAGATAATGAAAATAAATGCAAAGAAAGACAAGGACCACACGTAAGGACTAACGTCATTAAGCTGTCCATACTCTCTAAAAATGATCCACAAATCCACTGCAATCCCTACCAGAATTCTGTCATTTATATTGATTTCTCAAAAACATGAAAATCATATGGAACCACAAAAAAAATTCAACCAAGACAATAATGATCAAAAAGAAAAAAAAGCTAGAGGCAGCACACCACTTAATTGGACAAAGCCACAGTAGTTACTCACACAGTAGTACTATGTAAGTAGTACCTACATAGTAGTTACTATACCATAACACAGTGCTGGCAAAGAACTGAAGGCACATTAACCATGGAGCAGAACAAAGAGCCCGAAACAGAGCACACAGGCCTCGTGAGCTAATCTTCAACAGACACACGGGCAAAGACAGGCTCTGCGTTGTCTGTTTTCCACCAATGCACGTGTCGATGTCCACACCAGAATAAAACACCATGCCCAGAATTCAAAGCATGGTAGAACTTAACCATAAGACCAAACATCCTAAAGCTACTAGAGGAAAAAACAAAGAGCAAAGTACCCGTCCTGAGTCTGGGGAATGGCTTTTGGCACTTGACCCCAAATACAGAAATAAAAACACAGTATTCCACTGAAAAGTCACAGGCAGGACAGGAAATGACAGCACGCAAGACCAACAGGTGAAAGAAAACCTCTGCAAGCCATGTGGTCAGCACAGGTTACAGACACAGAATACAAGGGGAGCTCAAACAACTCAGAGCCGTGAAAACAAAATCAGTTAAAAAATGGCAAAGGGACCTAACCAGACACTTCTCAAAGAAAGACACACATGGCCAGGCAGTATGCAAAACAAGAACAGTAAAACCTTAGCATCGCTAATCACTGGGGAAATGAAAATTAAAGCACAATGAGAAATCATCTTTCACCTGTCAGAACGACCGGCATCCACAGTAGGAGGGATGCTGGTGCAGCCATGGGGAGAAGGGAGCCCTGGACCTCTCCTGGGGCAGATGAACAGTGCGGCCTTTATGGCACCCCGTGTGGACACTCCTACTACAACACCGCAAATGAAACTACCACATGACCCAGCAGCCCTGCTCCCAGGCAAGCATCCAGGAGTACGCGCACATAACAGAATCCCATTCAGTCTTCAGAAAGAAGCCTGTGTCAGTGGCAATCTCCTGGACAGAACTGGGTTACACTGCGTAAGCGACAGAAGCCAGGCACAGAAGAAAATACTGCATGTTCTCGCTTAGATGTGGAATCTGAAACAACTGAATTCGTCAAGATAGCAAGCAGAATGCTGGACACAGAGACCGCAGGCTCGGGGGTGGAGGTGAGAGTCCAAGCGCGCGAGATCTCTGCTGGGAGGAGCATCGCGCACCCGCGCACGAGCACGCACTCGGCCTAGTGCACGAGGGGCACGGCTGACGCGGCTCTGCGCGCATTTCAGAGCCTCCGCGAGCGCACTGCGGCTGCTCTAAGCGTATGAGATGGCAGATGTCAACTAGATTGATTTAATGATTCTGCACTGTAGTCAAAATCATGACATCACCTTGCATCCCAGGGACTGACAATAAACTACCAGTTTGTAATTTTTAAAAAAGGGAGATAATGACGTCAACAAATAGAAAACTTACATCCCTCTTCTATTGGGATGAGCAATACTCAGCAGACAGGAGATAAAAGTTTTAGTCTCTCAAGAAAGCTAAGCATTTCCTTCGTAATCTGAAATTGGGAAACATTTCTTTCCTTGTCTACTCCTTAATCAGACTGCAAAGCAATGCAACAGGTCACACAGGAAAGAAGCCTCGCCAGCTCCAAACAGTAATTTTTAGTAGACACTGTTTCGGTGACACAGAAACTCGTTTCTTTATGACACAAAGAAACTCCTTGTGACTCACGCCCTTCCATGGTCCTAAATCCTCAGAGAAGCCCATCCCAGAGAGCCCTGAGCCCTAGGACTGAGCATGTGGACATCTGCAGCACAGACCCCTCCGTTTGCTCCACTGGAATGGTTCTCTTTCTCGTTTTCCTACCTGCTGGCCTCCACTGACTTTTCCTCTCCTTTGCTGATGTATTTGAATATTCCCGGGATGGTCTCACTCATTATCAAGTTGCCACCACTAGTGGTGCTTAATGAAGCGGAAATGCCCCAAGTCCCACGGCCAACGATCACAGCAGCTCAATACCTACTCACTGTGCTACCATCAGGAAAGCCAGGGGGACAGGGAGCGCCTGCAGTCACCTGAACAAAAGGATCCTTTATGAAAGCAAGGGCCATGGGGACAGCACTACTGCTCTGGAAATCCCCCATGAAGGGACCAGCTGCTGACAAGGAGGCCAGGCTGGGGGTGCAGGTGGAGAGCTGGAAGCGGGGAGGACTGGGAAAGAGGGCAAAGGCCGGATGGACAAGGACCAGGAAGCAGGAAGCTCAGCCGAGACCCAGCCGCAGGACAGTGAGCAAGCTCGCAGAGGACCATCAAAACTGCACTCCTGGAAAAGACTTCACACTGCATGTGCATGTACCATGAGTGTGTGTGTGTGTGTGTGTGTGTGTGTGTGTGTTCTATGGTTAAGGTGAAAAGGAGTATGAAATCAACATAAAGTATAGCCCGTGTATTTTTTTAAAAACATAATAGGAATTTTAGAAACAAAAACTGTTTCTAAAAGGTGAATCTACCGAGGAAAAGGATCTTAAGCCAAAAGACTAATGATCATTCGGTATTGATCGCTTGTGTCTCAAACACAAAGAAGCTATTTATGTGGAGCAAGGGTGGTTCCCCGTCACATTTGAAAATAAACCATGTAAACAAGCAAACAAAAAAAAAGAAAACATTGAAAAAACTGGAGGTATAATCAGTTTATATAAAATAAAGAGTTCTTCCAATGAGAAGTCCAACAATTTTCAATGACCTCTATTACAGTGACCCCTATATTTGGACCCTGGATTTTCAGTAAGGTTGCATTCCTCGCATACCACCCCCAGCAAAGCCTTCCTGACCCAACTGGAATACACTGCCCATCAGTGTAGATTCTACCAAGTGCGTGGTACAGTTCACCCAAGCCTGCAGGAGGTACGAGCACTGTGAGCCGCCGAGCCCAGAGAAGATGTTCACACGGGCAGCAGCCTACGCCAAAGGGCGTCCAGGAGACACAGGACAGGACAGGAAGTGACGCGTACAATACATGAGGCACAGGCTACCGCGGTGGCAGGATAATAAGTGTCTCAGCTATCACAAATTACATCTATTACACTACCGTCAGAGGACACCAAAATCAATTAGGCTGTCACGCGGTCAGTCACACCACACCAGAAGGATCAAAGAGTCCTAGATGCAGACACCGGCGTGGATTATTCTGGGATGCTGCAACTGGAAGATTCTCACGGTACTTTCTCGGCATCCAGCCTCTGGACCTGCACTCTGAGCGTCTTCTGAAGCCATACGCCCAGCAAAGAAAGAAAAGCATCCGTGCGACACTTCGCGTTCTCGCTTTGCAGGACAGACCACCCCCTACTCATGCTTTCTGTTTGTGGTTCTGGGACTCAACCAGGGCCTTCACACTGCAACATACCCCATGCCCACCGCCACCCTCGGCCTTGTGTTGTGTTGGATCTTGAGGCAAGATCTTGCTCAGCTGCCAGGCTGGGCTGAGACTTTTGGCCTTCTGCATCAGCCTTTTAGAGTGCAAGAATTCCAGGCCTGCACCACTACCCCAAGCTATCTTTCTTATCTTCTGGAGTAAGCAACTGATACCACTCCCAGCCAGGGCTTGATCTTTCTGGATAACAAACAAGAATTAAAAGACTCAGTTAATGTTACAGTACTTTAAAAATTAACCTTGGGGCTACTAGATTATGATCATTCAAGAACATCCCCTAATTTTGCAAGGCAAAATGTTAACAGCACTTCCAATGCATGTAAATTACATGAAAAAGACTTGGTTTTTATTTGCAATAAAACTGAAGACGGCCACGCTGAAACTGTTGCCGTGAGGGTGAGGGAGAAACCTGACCCACCAGCTAGCACTGCGCGCGCTGCAGCCGCCGAGTGGACTCCTAACACTGCAAAATGCGCCGCAGCTGGCAAGCGGGGCAGGAGCACTGCGGGCCTTGTTTTACAAAATTTATTTCAAGGAATTGCCCCAGTGCCCTTCCAAAGGGGAGACGGTACCATCAAGCAACAGAATAAGACAAACATTAAAAGAACAAATACAATCAGTATCTGACACATATATACACTGAAGTTTCAATGACACTGTGCAATTCAAATCTGCAAATTGTCTATGACACTTAGCAAGTCATGTGACTTTGACTAATTGTGCAGTACTAACTATTCAGACAGGTAGGCTTTAGCTAGATTTCAGGCCTTAAAACCTTGTATCTAATGATAACCACTGTACAGTCTAACTGGAATAGTAGGGTTTAACTTGCTCCAGAATGTTTTCTGACCTGTTCTAACTAGACATGAGTTACTATATAAGCTGCATGACTTCTAAAATCACAACTGAAGACTAAAACCATCTAATGTTAGGGCGAGGGTTTCTTTTCATCCCAAAAGGCTTGCATTCCAGTATGGCTATAGCTCCTGTATGAAACGGCCTTATATATTCAAAATCAATCCTCTCTCATAATTCAATTTCTCACACATGCTAAATTCACACTGTTTCCTACTGGTTGACCAAAAAAAAAAAAAAAAAAAAAAAAAAAAAAAAAAAAAGTTAGTAAAAAAGCAAAATGGAAAGAGCAGAGCGCATTCCCTAGCAACTCACAAACACTGCCTCAAACAAACGAGCTCATGCTGACAGCCACACTTCAGCTCCACAAACTAAACCCAATATTAAATTTTAGTATTAATCCAAGGGCAGAACGACAAACACAAACCCAAACTAAAAACCGCCTGGGCGACGGCTAAGGGCACAAGAGGTGCCGCTGGCTCCGCTCAGCTCCGCTCAGCTCCCCGGTCTCTATTACGTCTGATTAAATGCTGAAGTTTGACACACCTGCTTTCTCTGGGTCAAGAAAAAGCAAGGCTCTCCCAGGACCATTTTGTTAAAAGCTGCTCCCTGGGGCCATCATTGAAGGGTTACTATTTTGAGTGTTCTCCAGCAACCTCACTCAAAAGGAAGCACTGGGTTTAATCCTCAGTACCACCAAAAGCAGACAAACAGCAAACATGACGTACAGATGCTGGGTGGAGACCAGGGGAGGCGTGAGCACCTGCAAACACACACACACAACGCACAACACACTGCACACATGCAAATACACACACGAATGCATATACACACACACACACATATGCTCTGCCTAAATCCTCAGGTTCTGCTGTGTGCTTGTGTCAGCCAACCAGCTGGTCCCTGTGTTCACACATTACATAGCAAAAATTTTCTGCACATCACCCCAAGAGCTCTAGGAGTCGGAAAGCTCTTGTAACACAGAGTCACAAAGGAAAATGCAGGCCTTCTATGAGGTACTCCACAACCCAGTCCACAACAGTGTCCTCTCAGCTACCAGGCTTCACGCCCTCCGGAGGTCTCTGGGAGATGCTGGGAGGTGGCTCTGCCGTGCCCCCGGTTTTCTCCAACCTCACAGTGTCCACTGACCCCGTGCCCTCCTGTGGGCACACACAAAGAACAGGCACCGTCACAATGCCCGGCGCTCCCTTCTTCCCTTCCCCAGCCAGGCATTCCAGGACCAGGACCACCAGGCTTCCTGAGGAAAACCACCTCACACGTACAGAACAAAGCAATCTGAAATTCAAACACTTCATTTATTGCAGTAGCCTCTGAAAACCTAATTTCAAAAACTTGACAACACTAATTTTTATGAAATCAGCTCTAAAATAATGGGAAATGCCTCCCGGGGGCCAGATTACCAAGTTAGTGCTCTTACATACTTTTTTTTTTTCTTTAAGTAGGACTCAAACTCAGGATCTCGCACTTGTTATGCAGGCAAAGTGCTGCTGAGCTACATTCCATAATAATCTTATTTAATCCCAAAAAGAACTCAGAGCCAACAGTTGCTCTCATTTAATAAATGATGAGCCTGAAGCACGGAGAGGTCACTGCGGGACACAGGCCTCGCATCCGCCGGGCCTAGCAGCAGGGTAAAGCGGGCCTGTGAGGTCTACATCAGCGAGCCCCTCAGTCCCTGCTGGGTGTGTGGCCTTATCCAGTCCCTCAGCCTCCCCATCACCTGAACTCCTCCATCTGTTAAAAACACAGGACAGTAACAGGGCGTGTCCCCATCCATACAACAGCGCAGTCCTACAAGGGGGCAGGGTAGGGCATCCAGAGCAGACCAGGACACCATCCCAGAGGCGGCGTGTGGGCTGGAGTCACCACCAGTGCTACCGACCAGGCACTGCCACACACTGCACCCCCTCCATGGCCAAGTCACCAGACTTCTCAACTGTAGGAAACTTCAAGCCAACTAAAACACCCTGCTGCTTTTCTACTACACCATCCAGAAGGGGCTAGAGGGTGAGCAAGAATCACGCTGATACGACTGAAGACTCCCTTTATTTTTTTCAAAAGCAGAAAAGGACCAAACACAAAAGTAATGCACAGACAGCTGGGATCAAATGCAAAAGGGACCTCAAAAGGAGACCTTAAAAATGCAGCATTTCACACTATCAAGGGGCTGGGGAGATAGCTCCGTGGCACAAGTGCTTGCCGAGGAAGTGCAAGGTCATGAGTTCAAACCCCGGTCCCACAAAAGAAAAAAAACACACTAATCAAAATAGTTCTTAAAAATAGTAAACATGAACTAGAACATACAGGAAAGGCTGCAAGGAGCCGAGGTGTAAAGTCAGTCAAGACTGAGGAAAAGGCGGCCCTGAAGGTAGACGTGGAAGCAGCCCGGGTGAGTGCCAGCAAGGCCGGGCGGCATCGGCCCTGCGGACCAGCCTGCAGTGGAGACCACACAAGCATGTTCTCCTCACCGACACGGCAGCAGTGGACAGGCCCGGGCGCCCAGGCTGGCAAAGGGGCCCAAGCTGGCTCGGGCTGCCTCCCAACGCCAGCAGCCCGCGTGCAGATGAGCACCCATGCCGCCCCTTCCTAGCCCCTGACCCAAGAGCCGCCAGCTATCCAAGCCGTTCTGTTCCAAGCTTCATCTGGAGGCCAGAGCTGCAAATCCAGAATGCAGCTCCACACGCACAGGTGACGAAGGCTCCCGAGGGGCCGAGGAAGTCCCGCTGGCCCCACGCAGCGCACGCCCAGTCACACAAAGCTTCCCAGGGGCTCCTCATGGGCTGTGAACCAAGGGCAGCCTTTTCAATTTCACCTCCAGGCTCTCCTGACTTGCTGACAACCTCACCGGCATTTCTGTAGGTTGTGAGAGCTTACAGAGCACTTCCAGGCCGGGGAGTGGCTCGGCGGGGTGGTGCAGGCCTGCCTGGCATGCGTGAGGCTCTGGGATTGATTCCTGGTACCAATATATACATTTAAAAAGTCCCTTTTAAAAAAAGCTTTTTAAAAAAAGCATTTGCTCCCAACTCATGCCCTAACACATGGCCCTGGGAGCCGATCAGCTGGTTTAAGTTAAACCTGAAGAAACCAACCTGGTGAGGGAGCAGTCCGCCATGCCCAGGCCAGCCACAGCCCAAGGTCTCTCCCAACTCCCTCCGGCTTCCCGCTCCAACTTCAGTCCCGATCCACAGGCCCCACTGGCTCCACAGGCCCAGCACAAGGAACCCAGCCTCACTCACCACGCCCTGGATGCTCCCAGGGCCTCCACCTCGACCGCTCCAGAGTCGCAGTCCACACCCTCCCTCTGGCCCTCTGCTGCATGAGTGAGCTCCCTGCAGTAAGGCACAGTAAGCCGGCAAACCAGCCATGGCTCTGCCACACCAGGACTCGGCACATGGGGCTCAGCAGCCAGGGAGGGAGCTCGACGCTATTCTGACACATGCTCCCCCGAAGTGATCGAAATGATCGCTCACAAATGCACCCTAAGTTCCACCTCAGGTCATGCTTCCCACCTCTGCTTCGCAGGCCCCTGCCCCACCCACAACCCCTGGGGCGGCCAAACGGGAGCAGGGAGCAGCCTTCCTGTGGAAAGAGCAAGGACAACGGCCGCTCAGCCTCGGTGAGCAGTCGGAGCGGGCGTCAGACTGGGCTCCCAGGCCCACCTCGAACGCGCCAGGAGCAAGGGTGGAGGAGCGGAAAGCTAACAAGCACTCCCGGTGAGCTCCTAGAGACGAGCACATGTTGGAAGCATGCAGATGAGCCCGCCCTGCGGCCCGAGGACAGCTGGTCTTCTCTCCTCAAGACGGGGACGGAGTGGACAGGTGGTCCGAGCACGCACTCGTAACCAAGTCAAGCAATCCCCTCGGAGGAAGAGAGTGACAGGAGGAGTGTGAAGCCCCCTGGCTATTCCAACAGCCTGCTCATGTCCAGAGGGCCGGAGCAGATCAGCACACACAGGAGCTGCGGCACCTTTGGGATGGAGCGAAGAAAATGTACCCAACAGACTGAGGAAGAGCCGCCAAAAGCCAGGCCGCGGGCACTGGGCAAAAGCAGTGACATCCGCACGGATGCGGCTCCCCTCTCCTAACAAACCTGCCCCACGGCTGCTCCCAAGGAGCTGGGGGGCCACCTCCATGGCCACTCCCACCCGGACGCCTCACCAACACAGCTTGGGACATCGGTGGGGACTGCTGGCCCCGCCCTCCGCTCGGGCTGAGACAGCCTGAAAGGACGGGGAGCTCCTCACCCTGAGCCCACACCACAGTCGGCTCTGGGTTAGAAGGTGGGGTGCCTTTCAGGTTACAACAGAGCACTAAAACTTCACATCGCAGCTCCATTTTATAAGCAGGCCCTGCCCCAGACTAGAGAATGGCCCAGTGTTGATGGCTGGGACATAAAGCCCCAACCTGAGGGACACCCTGGGCTGGTGTCTCTGAGGCCCACGAAGAGACAGCCACACAAAGCCCGCAAGGAGAGAGGAGAACTGTAGCCAAGCCAGCCCTCTGCCTCCTCACTCAGGTAGACAATGCAAGGTGCTGAGTTTGACTCCCAGTACCAAAAGCAGGAGACAAGACAGTTTCGGGTGACTGGTGAGCACCAGGTCCGGCAGGCCCTGCCCCAGACCCGCTCTCACAGCCAGCTGGCAGGGGCCAGGACGGAAACGTGAGCCTGCCCCCTCCCCTCCCCTCC
>PVKN010044586.1:0-10085 GCA_004027915.1 Capromys pilorides
AAAAAAAAAAAAAAAAAAAAAAAAAAAAAAAAAAGGAAAATGTTGAAATATAGGGAGACTTGCTGGGTGTGGTGGTGCACACCTCTAATTCCAGCACTTGGGAGGCTGAGGTAGGAGGATAGATGTGAGTTTGAGACCAGCCTGGGCTTCAAAAGTGAGCTCAAGGCCAGCCTGAACTGTATAGCAAGACCCTGTCTAAAAAAAAAGTATATATATATTCATATATTGATAAGATTGAATTTCCCTAATTATCTGTCTGTCTGTCTATCTATCTATCTATCTATCTATCTATCTATCTATCTATCTATCTATCTGGTACAGGGCCTCACTATGCAGCTCAGATGTGTAGTGATCCTCCTGTCTTAGCCTCCCCAGCGCTGGAATTACAGGCATGCACCACCATTCCTAGTTTGGGGGCTGACATATGTGTCCAGGGTTCCAGGACTGGCATGGCATGTGGTGCCAGGGATTGAACTCTGATCCTTGTGCTTGCCAGGCAGGCTCTTAGACCACTGAGCTATCCTCCCTAGCTCCTCCTTGATCTTCTGAGTAGATAAAATTTTATATTAAACAGTGGTTAATCGTGAATTAGGTTATTCTTTGCTTGTTATTTATTCTCTGTACTAGAATTCATAGAAGGCAGTTTTCTCTAAAACTCACTCTTGTTCAAACCTGATTAATTGACTTATTTTATATTTTAACTCTCAGTTACAGTCACAAGTTCTTCAGTTATGAAGATTACTTTTTTTTGTGGCCAGCTCAGCCCTCCCAGGGGGCAGGGCTGGTGCAGTGTGTAGTGCCAAGGATCCAACCGAGTTCCCTACCACTTGCCTAAGCTTGCCTAAGTAGGCACTTGAGACTGCTGAGCTATCCCGCTGGCCCCAAGATTACTTTTTCATAACCAGTATTATCCTTATTGATCCCATTGATCTTTTTTTGTACTTAGTACAGGGTCTACAGGTTCTCACTACATAGATCAAACTCATAGTGATTCTCCTGCATTCAGCCTCCCAAATGTTGGAATTATAGTCAAGCGCCACCATGGCCAGTCTCAATTGCCATCTCAGCATGCCCTGGGTGTCATGCTGGAATCAAACTCCCATCCTTGCATCTGTCTAAGCAAATGCTTTAATCTGCTGAGTTATCTGGCTGGCCCCCCATTGATCTTAAGGCATTTGATGTATGGAAAAATGAAGTGTTTGGCTAAAATTCTCTAATAACATTTTTTTTTTTTTTCAAAGGCATTCAGGCTCTTCAATATCGGAGGAGGGTAGGAAGAAGAAATCAATGATGAGACGTCTCTGGGAAGTTCTGCAGGCCTTGGAGTTCTCTAAGTGCCTCTAGCAACATGTGGACGTGGGCCTTGATATTCATGGAGTCCTTGGTGAGGCTGTTGCTGAGCTCTGTGAGGAGAGAGCTCTTGCGATCAATGAACTTGAGAGCTTCTACCAGGGTTAACTCCAAGAAGAAACCATATCCCAGGGCCACGGAGATGCATGAAGTATCAGAGACCACTGAGTCAATGAAGAAGTTACAGCCCAAATCCACCTGCATATATAACTCTGAGTGATTGGCTTCCTGGAGCCGCTCAATGACATTTTTGAGTTGAAGGTATTTGGCCAGCTGCTCATATACTTTGTCTCGATGGTCCAGTACTTTTCGCAAGTCCCGCTGCAACACGTCACTGATAAAGACCTCATAGCGCAGCACTTTCTCCCTAGTGTCTTCTACCACCTGCTGTTTAGAGGGCGTCGCCATGATGAGCTCCTTTGGGCCACCGGCAATAAGAACTAATAACATTTGTTCTTTGAATTAAGAAACACTTTTTGTATTTTTATTATCAGATAGGTAAAATGCTATTAAACATCTATAGCTCTTTATAACATGGCTCTCATATAAATTACAGGAAGAAGCAAAATTATAAAGTAGATTTATAAGGTAGTGAATGGGCAAGAAGTTTTAGTATGCCAATAGTTTGGCCATAGAAAGTAGAAGCTAAAACTTACTTGAAATTCAAGTTTAACCCATGTCAGTGTCATTGGTTCTTTTGCTTATTTATTTGTGAGTCAGAGTCTCATGATATAGTTTAGGCCAGCTTTGAACTCACTGTGTAACCCAGGATGGATTTGAACTCGCAGCAATCTTCCTGTCTCAGCTCCCGATCGTTGGGCTTTCTCCGCTATCATTGATGATAGCTCTCTTAGACTACAAAGAGTAAGTGTTGGCCTGGAAAATTACGTATAGAAAGGTAGGGAAGGTTGGAAAGGTCTCAGAAATCAGCTGATTCGCTTTTAACATACTGGAGTAGAATATTTCAACTTTAACACTTCTATGCCCAGGAGTCATATTTACACTGTTCCAGAGAAAGAATTGCAGAATAGTTTTCTTTTTAGCTTACTTTGAAAAGAATAGAAAAAAAATCTATATGTATGTATGTATGTATGTATTTAGAAACAGGATTTCCTTCTGTAGTTCAGGCTGGCCTTGAATTCACAGCAATCCTTCTGTCTCAGCCTCTCCAGCTAGGATTACAAATTCTTTTTTTTTTTGGTGGTGCTGGGGATTGAACTCAGGACCTTGCACTTTCTAGGCAGGTGCTTAGACCACTGAGCTATATCCCCAGCTGCAGCTAGGATTACAGATATGCATCAACATGCTCAGTGTCTCTGTACTTTCTTTCTTTCTTTCTTTCTTTCTTTCTTTCTTTCTTTCTTTCTTTCTTTCTTTCTTTCTTTCTTTCTTTGAAGCAGGGTTTCTCTGTGTAGTGCAGGCTGGCTTTGAATTCACTATACAGACCAGGCTGGCCTCGAGCTCACAGCCATTCTGCTGTGTCACGCTCCCGAATGTTGACATTACAGGTGTGCACTGCTACCCCTGGCTATGGTAAGTAGCTTTAAAAACCACAAGTCAGCTCATAACATGCCAGCACCAGTGTGGCGCCTTGCCTTAGCCTTTTACTTAATTTTCTGGAGGCAGCAGTATGTTGTTAGGTGCTCTTTTTTAATCCTTGAAACTCTTTTTCTTCCTTTTTCTGTGATATTGTACAATGACTTATTATGTTATAAAATCTGTAAAATTTCTTTCTTTTTCTTCTTCTTCTTTTTTTTTTTTCATTTTCTTTTTTGGTATTGGGAACTGAACTCAGGGCTTTGCATTTGCCAGGTAGGCACTGCTGCTGAGCTATATCCCTGGACTTGTAAAATATTTCTATATAGGGGTTGAGGAGATAGCTTGGTAGCATAAGTGCCTACCTGGCAAGCACAAGGTCCCAAGTTTGATCCCATATCACATGCTGTGCTGGCCCTGGAACTGGGGGTGGTGGTACACACCTATACTCCCATCGCTGGGGAGGCTGAGATAGGAGGATCACTATGAGTCCAAACTGTGTAGCAAGACCCTGTGTCAACAAAACAAAAATCAAAAATCAAACCAAACAAAAATATTTCTGTATAAAAATACTCTCAGTGCCTATCTGGCACATGCAAGGTCCTGAGTTTGATTTTTGGTACAATCCCCACAAAACAAAACAAAACAAAACAAAACAAAACAAAACAAAACAAAACAAAACAGGACCAGGGAGATAGCTCCGTGGCACAAGTACCTGCCTGGCAAGCGCAAGGTTGTGAGTTCAAACCCTGGTCTCACAAAAAAAAAAAAAAAAAAAAAAAAATCACCAAAACCCCCAAAAGGCTATTGGGATGTAGCTCAGTGCAAAGGCCCTGGGTTCAATAGGGCAAGAAAAACAAAAAAAATAACAACAACAACAAAAAGACAGGAAATTTTACACTGAGGGCAGACCGTATCACATGGTGCACCCATTCTGTTGCAACTAGATGTTTTCCTCAGTTTTTGCAACTTGTCCATATCCATTTACAAGGCTCTGTGTTTCTGTTTTAAATCCTGGAACATGTTTCACAGAGTGACTTTGACACATATCCCTCCTCCCGCTCCTGATAGATTTGATTTGTGAGCAATTTCCTTTCCTGAGGCCGAGCCTCTTTTTCTGGCTAGAGAGTTTCATTCCACAACCTGAGTCATGGGGGTCTGATTTCTGCCTTCCCGCACTTGGCTTTGATCTTCCAGCCCCTTCCCTCTGTCCACTCCCACCTAGGCTGCTGCCAGAGCTCAGGCTCAGGCTTAGGCAGGCTCTCCTACCACCCTGTGCTTTAGAACCTGCTCAACTGTGATGCATTGTCTAACACTGGCTTCTCTGCCTAGATCAGGGCCTGGGAGAGGACAGACAGGTCTTCCTCACCCCAGATGCCTAATAGTTTCAACATCTGCTAGGGCAAGAACTGTCTTGATGGATAAAAATATGTGGATCAACTGGTTCGCTGGCTGCAAGAGGGGTGGAGTCAGTTTCCAAGAAGGCTGCAGGGGAGTGAGCTTAACAGTTTTGCTTTCAAAAGGAGCAGACTTGTGTGTACAAACATTGTACTGTCTCCCTAGTGTAAGAACCTGAAAGAATAAATCAAATCTGAAAGGTACAATAGGTACTGTGAAAGGGAAGGAACTGTTCAAAGGGAAGGACCAATTGGGATGAGGGAAAGGAGAACAGAAAGAAAGAAAGAAGGGAGGGAAAAATACATATATACACAGAGAGCTTGGATAATTATACTCTTGATTTTTGCTGTTATATTGAAAGGAAGTTAATGCTTTATTTTTTTTCCTCTTTTTAACTTTTTAAAAAATGTATACAGGGTCTACAGGGTCTTACTACACAGATTGGACTTATAGTCATCCTTCCATTTTCAGCCTCCCAAGCACTAGGATTACCAGTTTCAATCACTGTCTCAGTGGACCCCTGGGGAGAGGCTAGCATGGCACTCCAGGGATAGAACTCTGGTCCCTGCACCTGCCTAAACAGGTGCTTTAGTCCTCTGAACCATTTGGCTGGCCCATCTTTTCAATTTTTTTGATCACTTCTGCATGCTTGTATCTGGTAATCCGAGCAACTAATTTGAAGACAACCATAGGCAATATAACAACCACTTTTGAATTCCTATCATTTTGTACAGTGAAATTCTGTACCATTTCTAATTTTTTTAAAGCTATTTTTTTGTTCTCTTTAAAAAATAATGAAGGTGGGGCCAGGGAGATAGCTCAGGGGCACAAGTGCCTGCCTGGCAAGTGCAAGGTCTTGAGTTCGATCCCCCTGGTTCCGGAAAAAAAAAAATGAAGGAAATTGTGACACATTCTAATACAGACACATCTTAAGGTCATTTTGCTGAGTGAAATAAGCCAAACAGATATGTATTAGGGCTATGGAGATAGCTCAGGAGCACAGGCTCCTGCCTGGTAAGTGCAAGGTCCTGAGTTCGATCCCGGTACCAAAAAACAAACAAACAAAAAGGATATCTGCTGTAAGATGTGTCTCAGTTACTCTTCTCTTGTTGCTGGGACAAATACCTGACACCCAAAATGAAGGAAAGAAAGTTTGTTTAGCTCGCAGTTACTGGAGGTTTCAGTCCATACTCGGCTGGCTCCAAGGCAGAGGGGCACATGGCAGAGAGCAGCAGTTCATGGCGGCAGAATACAGCAAAATAGCAAGAGCAAAAAGGCAAGGGCAGCAGCAACAATGGCAGCAGCAAGTCTGTCTTCCTTTTGTGGCATTCACGCTGTCTGCCCCAGGCACGGGGTAGCCCTCACACTCATAATCCCAGCAGCATACACACCTATAATCCCAGCACTGGATTATAAATGAATCACAAAGTCTAGAAGTCTGCCCCATAACTGCATGAGGCTTTGGGGGAGGGGGACAAATACACAAACTATAACATGGTGCCACCTACCTGAGGTCAAATTCATAGAGACAGGAAGTCCACTGGTGGCTGCCAGGGGTCAGGGAGGGAAGAATGGGGCATTTCTGTGTAATGGGTTCAGTTGGGGAAGAAGACTCAGAGCTCTAGAAATGGGTAGTGGCAACGATTGCACTACAACCTGAATACATTTAATACCACTGGCCCAAACAGTTTAAAACAGTCAAGATGGTAGATACATTTTATATTATGTGTAATTTTTACCTAATTACATTTTAAAAGTGCTATATGGAGCATACATATCTGAAAGAGTATGAAAATTACTCTGTGGTTTAAGCTAGGTGCTAGGCTGAAGCCCAGTTCTCTCCCTACCTGAAGAAACAGAGCATCACAGCCACCCCTGGGAAGCCTCAAACATCCCCTTGGCCCCATGCCACACTCCCCTTTCAATAAATTCTCCTTTAAATGTTGAAAAATGAAAAAAGCAGAATGAAGAGGGTAGAACCCAGGTTCTGGACTCCTTAAGGCACAGGAGTTGCTTGAATTCAGCTCTTTGCCCTTGCTGCTGCCACTGCCCCTCGGCACCAGTTGGTCAGGTTACTCAATTCTGCTTTCCTCTGGGGATTATAGCTTGGCCCACACTCCGTTTCTCTCTCAACCCGGGCAGTTGAATCCAGGGCCTTCGTAATGAGCTGCACCCTGAGCCCTTTTTATTTGTTATCTTGTGATGGGCTTGATAAATTGCCCAGGCTGAGCTCAGACTTTTGAGCCTCCTGGCTCAGTGTCCCAGAGTGCTGGAGTTACAGGTATGTGCCATAGCAGGCTCCCACGGATTCCTGAAAAGTCATTCACCGCGGAGGAGTGAGAGGCTCAAGGACAGTAGCACTTGGCCACGGTCACTCGGATGCCCAAGTGTGGTGAGATGTCAGCGACTCATCTTTCCTTCCCTCACTTTCTCTCCCACTGCTCTCTGGAGCTGTTTTGCTCCACTTCTCACCGCTCAGTTGAGTGAGCTCCTTGGGCCTGGGATGCAGAAACGCCGGAGTGAGCTCCACGTTGATGTCCCTCCTCAGGCTTACTGTGCCGCACGGCGTCCACCAGGGGGCGCACCCAGACTCTGGAATTGCAAGTGACAGGCGGGACAGGTGAGGAGATGATCCAGACAGACTAAAAACGCTGGGGTGGAGGCTGAAGGAGGAAATCAGAGATGGACAGTCATCCTACGCAAACCCTGGCCTGACGCTGAGGAGCTGTGCGACCTCGGGCGGGTGACTCTAGAGTCCCCCGTGGTCAAGTAGGATTGATGTGTTGTTTCTTCTTCCAAGGGTCACACAGAGCGCGTGATGAAGGCCCTGTACTACATTTAGGCAAATCCTGGCGCACAGCTGCAGGCCAGCGGAAGTTCCGGATGCTTGTTTCGCGTCTGGCGTGACACCAGCATCTTACAACAATCTTGACATCGATGCTGTCATTATTGCCACTTCATTATAGGTTTTCATAGAAGTAAGTTACACAAGGTGTAGGTGATTAGGGGTACATGACGAATTTCAAAGACTGCATTAAAATATCCCTTCTCTTTCCACCTCTTTCCTTGCAGGTGGTTGGCTGTTGCAGCCCCACCCTCGGTCAGTCACGGCAACTCGCGTGGTTACTCATGCTTTCCTTAAGCTGCCGGAACCAGCCTGGGCTGGTTCTGTTCTTTTCTATCTTTCTGAAGGCAAGACCCACTTTAGAAGACCAAGGGAAAGGTTCCTGGATCCTGTGTGTTGCTTTGTGGGAACCAGTGATCCCATCTACACACCCATGTCTCCAACACTAAAGTATATTACTTCTCCATTTTTTTTTTTTTTTTTTTTGTCTTTTTGAGACAGGGTCTCGCTATGCAGTTCAGACTGACCTTGAACTCACTTTTGTAGCCCAGGCTGGTCTCCAACTCGTGCCAATCCTCCTGCCTCAGCCTCCCAAGTGCTGGGATTACAGGCATGCACCACCATGCCCAGCCTTCATTCTTTCTTTAGGGGCTGAGGAAATAGCTTAGTAGAATAATTGCTTGCCTTGCAAGCCAAGGGCCTGAGTTCAAACCCCAGTCCTGCAAAAAAATAAGAAGGGCTGTAGATGTAATTTACTGCAAAGGCCCTGAGTTCAATCCTTAGTACTGAAAAAAAAAATCAAAATATTAACATTCTTTATTTAAACACACCCCAGCTTTAGAATGGGGAGGGGCGCGCAGATCAGAGGGCAAGGATGCAGAGGGTCTGGAAGGCCTGGGAAACACCTCACCACAGTTTCTCACTCACAGAGCTAAGCCAGCTGTGTCCGGCTGGGGGGATGCAGTCTTGACCTCGTGCAGTTCATCTAGCAGGGGAGGCAGATCCGCCTGCATTTTCCCTGCACAACTAATTTGAAATACCCCACAGAAGCATATTTGGGTTGGGATATTTTGATCTTTCTCACTTGGAAAGAATCTGCCTAAGGGTAGTGTTATTCCTTAAGTAGTTGATAAGACTCACTAGTCCAGTTATCAGAAATATTGGAGGAAAGGTACTTACCTACAGATTCAGCTTCTTTAATCATTTTGCGAGTGTCCACATTTATTTCTTCTGGTATCAGCTTTGGTGATATTTATTTATTTGCTTTGCAACACTGGAGACTGAACCCAGGGCTCTATCACTGAGCTCCTTGCTTCCCTGGGCAGTATTGAGTATAGAACCTAGACATTCACACTGAGCTACATCCCCAATCCCCCCCACTTCTAAATTATTTTATTTATTTTTTAAAACATATTTGGTACAGGGTCTCACTACGTAGCTCAGACTTGCAGTGATACTCCTGTTTTTAGCTTCCTCAGTGTTGGGATTACATCAGCTTAGCGCACCTGTAGGGCAGGGCCAGCATCGCATGCGGTGCCAGGGACTGAACCCCTGCCCCTGCACTTGGCTAAGCAGGTGCTTAGTCTGCTGAGCTATCTTTGCCAGCCTTTTATTTATTATTTATTATTTTATTTTATTTTTATGTATTTGGTACAGGGTCTCACTATGCAGCTTGGACTGGTAGTGATCCTCTCAGCCCCTTTTAATATTTTTAATTTTGAGATAAAATTTAATTAAGTCTCCAAGTTGCCTAGGATGGGTTCAAACTTGTGGTTCTCCTGCTTCAGCCTCTTGAGTGCTGGGATTACACTATGCCTAGTTCTTTTAGTTGAATACAAATTGGAGACCAAAATCAAAAACAACAACAACCAAAAAAAGGTGGGCGTGGAGAGAACAAGCCTTTTCAGCAAGATTGCATGAGACACAGGAAAACAAAACCGTGTTGTTTCTACAGCATTGCATTTTTACACCACAGAACCCTTTTGTGGACCCCTGACCCCAGCACAGGCTGTTTCCCCCTCAGCTCTGCAACAGATACCAGAAGGGCACCCTACCTGAGCTAACGTGAGAACCCAGACTGCCCCTCACTGAAGACGCAGCCACAGCCCAGGTTGTTTAACCTGTACTTCTGTCTGACTGGTTAAAATGAGGCTCCCGTGCCCCTCCTCGTCCTCAACTAGCTTGCTGTGAAACTCAGGGAAAGACTTGACTCATGGTTCCTGGTTTACTGTGCAGCATGATGAAGGCTATAGATGAGTCATGAGTGGTGGCGCATGCCTGTAACCCTAGCATTCTGGGAAGCTGAGGCAGGAGGATCACAAGTTTTAACCTAGCCTGGGAAATTTAATGATTTAGTGAGACACTATTTCAAAATAATAATAATAATAAAAATGTGGGCTGGAGGTGCCCCTCAGTGCAAAGGTAGGTTTCAATATTTAGTTAAAAAAAATACAGAAGAACAAGCTGGGTGTGGTGGCAAAAGCATGTAACCCCAACACTTGGGAAGGCTGAGGCAGGAGGATTGCCATGAATTTTTGGTCAGCTTGAGCTACATAGTGAGTTTAAGTCCAGGCAGAACTACTCAGATTATAACTCTCAACCTTAGGTTAAAAACTTTCAACTTGTTTGAACCCAAAGCCTGTACCATACTGCATAGAGATTTGACTATCAGAATTGCAGAATTTTAATCATAGAGGACATCTCATCTTGTTTTGCAAGGGAGGACCCTGGGCCAGAGTCAAGAAGTGCTCACACAAAGACATGCACCCAGGAAAACAGGCCAAAATGTGAGGAGGACTGTGGAGGTGTGGGTAGGTGCCTCTCCCTGTTGACATTCTAATATCTGCAGTTCACCACACCTTCTTTTTTTTTCAAATTTTTATTTATTTGTTTGCTTGTTGTGTTTGTTTGTTTATTTATTTATTTTATTTATTTTGTGGCTGGCCCAGCCTGCCCT
>PVKN010044587.1:0-10066 GCA_004027915.1 Capromys pilorides
CTGAGGGCTCAGTCTGTGGCTGACTAGCTCCAGGGGTACTTGTTGTGGCTGAGGGGTGCGGCACAGGAAAGCCGCATACTTTATAGTGGCCGGGAAGCAGAGTGGCCCAGAGAGAGTGACAGAGAGGAAAGGTAGGAGCAAGCTGGTCCCCAGTCACGTCCAGGTGGTCACCCAGATACCCCGGGAGTGTGTGCTACTAATCCACTGGGTGTCCTTTAGTACACTGAAGCTGTCAGTCACTAATAGTCACTTAAGTTAAACTTAGGAATTAACTGGCATAAAATGCTACTTGTGTTTGTTTTTTTTAAAAACTATAATTAATGAGGTTGAATATCTTATTATATTAGCTTACTACTTTGATTTCTGGTATGAAAATTTTAATGCTATATGCCCTTTAATGCACTGAGTTCTTAATCTTTTAATATTTTAAGATCTTTAATGCAATACAAAATACCATGGGGCCAGGGAGATAGCCCCGTGGCATAAGTGCCTGCCTGGCAAGTGCAAAGTCGTGAGTTCAAACCCTAGTCCTGCAACAAAACAAAACAAAACCAAACCTGTTTGCAGTATTTCCGGAGATGTATGTCTACTTATTATTTTTTTAAAAGAATATCTACAGTAAGTTGTTTATTTATTTTGGTACTTGGAGTCAAACTTGGGACATTGTGCTTACCAGGCAGGCACTGTGCTGCTGAGCTGTCTTGCAGGCCTTACCTACCCATTTCTGTTATGCTATATTTAAATCATAATTCGGTTTTTATGAAGCTAAAGCACTTGGTGGTTGCAGAATTCTTGTAACAGGGAACGTTTTCCAAGTCCTGCCGATTTATGATGGCCCCACAATCCAAGCGTCTAAATTCTAGTGTGTGGCAGGTTTGCTGTCAGCCTGGCTCTTCCCTTCCCTCTCTCCCTCTCCTCCTGTCTCCCTTCTTTCCTTCTTTTCTTGGGGTGGGGGGGGAAGTACTACAGACTGAATTCAGGACTTCAATGCTTCGGCATTGAGCAAATCCCCACTTAATTTTTTTTGTTTTAAGTTAAAGACAGGATTCTGATGAACTGCTCCACATTGGCTTTCATTTGTGCGCTTCCTGCCTCGGCCTCCCAAGGTGCTCAGCTCACAGGACTGCATCACCAAGTCCAGCCCTGGGTTTCTACATTGCTCCGTTAACACGGAACCTTGTTTTTCTTTCCTAGTGATGTGTCACATTATTAGTTCCTGGTTGCTTGGAAATTTAAAGCAACCTCTAAGATATTAACAATTCGTAAGTCTTTTCAAATGCTGTTGTCTCATCATTCTCTTTGCTTTTGTGAAGAATTAAACTGTTCCACAACTCTAAAACAGTAAGAATAGATACCATGTAACCGTCATGTAGATTAAAATATATTTATCTGGTGTACTCCCATTCTTTTCCCATACTTTCTTACTTTTTCCTTCCAAAGTCTTTCTATTTATTTTCTTTTATTTTTGAAGATAGGGTCTTGCTATGCAGTTCAGGCTGGGCTTCAGCTCATTTTGTAGCTCAAGCTGGTCTTGAATTTACAACGGCCCTCCTGCCACACTCTGCCAAGAGCTGAGAGTAGAGACATGGACCACCATGCCCAGCTCCCAAGTCTTTATCTTTTAGGGAACTTTCAGACTCACAATGTGCACACCCAAGGTCATCAACTTCCTGTCCCTGTGTCCTGAGCCTTGAAGGAGGCAGGGTGTTAGGTTTGACAATGTCCCCACATCTGTCCTTTCCCTGGTGCACAATAGCTGGTGTTATGTTACATGTGTTCCTTTTCAAATCCCCCAGGGTTTTCATCATCTTTTTTTTTTTTTTTTTTCATGTATTTGGCACAGAGGCTGCCGGGTCTACAGGGTCTCACTACGTAGATCGGACTCATAGTGATTCTCCTGTTTTCAGCCTCCCAGGCGCTGGGATTGCAGGCAGGCACCACCACACCCTGTCTTAATCGCCATTTTAGTGCGCCCCAGGGGCGGGGCCAGCACGGATCCAACCTCGACCACTGTGCTCTGCATAAGCAGGTGCTCTAGGCCGCTGAGCTATCTGGCCAGCCAACCCCGGGTTGCCTTCTGTCCCGCTCTTCATTTCTGATTCTCCCTGTAAGTTTGGCTAACAGCAGTGTGCGGAAACCCAAGATGGCCTGATGCTTCGCTGGCTCGACACCTCCTCTGCCAACCCATCCAGTCCATCCTTTTTGAACTCAGCACCAGGGCTTGGACAAAATGCACGCACGGTCGGTCTCTGCCACCGTGCCACAAGGGTGCTGCTGTTCTGGTCTCCAGAGTCCTCCCTCCCACCAGATACCTCCCCTTGTGACCGTTGCTGTCCACACTTGCGTCCACATGCTCTTCTGCCCCCTCACGGAGGTCTCCTCGCTACGCTCCCGCATTCCAGGCTTTCTCCAGCTTGCACCCCTGCTGTGGTTTAGCCCTCAGTGGGCCCTGAAGCCTCTTGTATGTGCAAAGTGATTGGATCCCAGAGCCCAAGCTGCTTCCTGTCAGGGGCGTGGCCTGGCTGGGGGCGGTCCTGCGGTGTGACCCCAGGACGAGCTTCCTCCGGCTCCTCCCTCTCATGCTTCCTGCTGTCCCCGCCCAGGCCGTCCCAGCTGCCCCGCCTGCCTTGGAGCCTCTGGTTCCAGCCTGGGAACGTGAACCACAGCGAGCCTCTCGCCTGTTAGTGTGGTGCTGGGCGCTGTGTCTCTGATGAAAGCCAGGAGCCCTCCACACCCTCGCGCACCTTCTGTAAGCCAGCTACAAAAACTCCTCTGCACCGCAGAACCGAGCAGCAGCTGCTCACTTCTTACTGCCGGCTCCCGTTTGTCCGGCTTCCCCTACCTTTGTGGGCAGGCAGCACGCGTGCGACAGCAGCAGCACGAGGCGACCAGGACCCCTGTACGAGACTCGTCTTCCTAAAGGTTCTACTGCCCTCTGGAGGCTCTGGAGACCAGGCCTTTCAGCACACAGGGCTCTGGGGAAGCGGGTGCACATGGTGGAAGAGGCTCCGTGTCACGTGGAGAGGTCAGTGGCCGTCTGTCATTGCAGCAGGGGTGTCATTTGGCTTCGTCTCCTGTGTGACTGTGGGAGACACCGTGGAAAGAGCGCGTGGCTGTAGGAACTGTGGACTGTGGCCAGCGTCAGTCATCTCTTGGTGGAGGGCAGGGGGAACCACTGTACGCGCGGTCCTGAGCTTTTCTTAGCTCTGTGCGGACACCATGAGATGGAGACACCACGTGGCAGCTGGGAAGGACCGGGTGTCAGGGCCCAGGCACGTCCATGGGGAATGTCTACAGCAAGTCTCTGGCACTCTCAGCTGCTGACAGGCAAACTCAGTGCATTTTCCTTCCTGTCCTTTCTGAGGGGACCACTGTCTGTGATGCTGTTGCTCAGGGTTTCTGTGATGGTGCGCGTCTTCAGATCCTAGGAGAGGGGTACCCTACTCCACGAACTCCTGCCCTGCAGGTTGGCATCAGGGCTGGGAACCTGGGGCCCGTCCTGCGCTGACCTGCCTGCTCTCAGGTACAGGCAAAAAGGGGCGCTCTTGAGCCAGGCTCGGTGAGATCTTTCCAGAGCACCTAGCAGGTGTGAAGCTCCTGGACGTTGTCTCCTGGGGACTCCCTTGGGACCTTCCTGAGGTGGGCATTGTGCCCGTGCCACAGAGGTGGGCCCAAGGCAGGGCAGATGCATCATTTGTCTAAGGCAACACAGCCAAGTGGGGGCTCATCTTTCAACCTGGGTCTGTTTCTACAGTCTCAAACCGTCTCCTTGTGGTATCTATGAGTTAACCTGCACCTGTCTTCCCCTCTGGGCCTCCTGGGGTGCCGGGAACCTATTTCCCCCACTTGCGAGGCTCTGTTCGTCAGTCTCCGTGGGTACCATCAGCCTGGCCCTGTGGGACTCTCAGGACACTCTCCTTCAGATGCCATCCCACCTCCACCTGCTGCCAGGCAGCTCTTAAGAACCCTAAGGTCCAAGGGTGGGACCCAAAAGACCCAGGCACTGGTTGAAAGCCAGCAGCTATTAGCAGGAGGCCAGCAGGCCAGTTCTGGGCTGTGGATTGAAGCCAGGACTCCCCCCAGGAGCAGCCAGCAAGGGACCGAGGGCTTTCTGGTGAAGTGAGCCTGCCCACGTCCAGCAGCTCTGACAAGGAACCCTTCTCCAGAGAGAATCTGCTCCTAGTTACTGATCCTAAATGGTCAGCAGAATTTTTTTCCTTCCATCCGCCCTTGGGAGCTGAGCCCGAGCAAGCAAGAGGAGCCAAGAGAGGCTCGTCTTTCCCAGGTTCTGCGGCCAGCTGGGGTGTGAGTGTGGGAGCCCTGAGCCTGGCCGATGATCCATACACACACACACACACACACACACACACACATACACACACATGCACGAGGATGTGAGTCTGCCCCTGAGCTGGGCAGGGCTTTTATTGTGAAAGGAGCCCCCACTTCCTCTTGGGATGGAGACCAGGCCAGGCAAGACTGGGCGGCAGGGCACAGTCCTGAAGATGGGAGTCTTGCTGCTCCAGAAGGAGGGGACCTTGGACCGGGAACCTAGATCACACTCCAGCCAGCGGCGAAGAGGAGACATGGTAGGAGGGGCCAGGGCATGGCGGGGAGCCTCTGCCTGCACAGGTGGCTTCTGGAAAAGGGACACATGGCCGGGGTGGGGGACACCTGGGCAGGTGGCTTCAGACTCTGCCTCGCAGATGCCGTCCCAAGTGTCCTCTCTGCACAGAGCCAGGGCTTCGTTTTGCAGGCGCCACGGCTAGGGGTTGACTGGGCTGTCATTCATGACCAACCGGTGCCGCTGGGCTGAGGAGAATCCAGTACAAGCTCCAGCCTCAAGCAGGAGGAGCCAGGGTCCCAGCCCTGCAGCCACAGCCTCTGAGGGGTGGGTGCCCTTGCAGTTTGCTCTGTCCTCTGGGAAGTGCCTGTGAGCTCCGAGTGCACTGCACCCTGCTGAGCTGTGTGTTAAGGAAACCCAGTGCCTGCAGCTCCAGAGCTGCACCTTTTGCCTCCTGGATGGGCCCGCAGAGGGCCACAGGATGCTGCTCAGGCCCAGGCAGGATGCAGAAGGATATTTCTCTTGAGCCTCAGAGACACTGAGCCTGTGGGAGAGATGCACTTTTGGCCCTTATGAAGCAGGACAGGTGCTGATGGGCTCTGCTTCTAGCAGCCCCTGGGGACAGTCACAGGGCTTCCCTGTCCCCGTCCCCTTCCCTTCCCCTCCAGGCCCACAGAGGGCAGCCTGGAACACCCGGTGCAGCTCCTTGACGAGTAGAGCTGTGGGCCTAGAATTCAGGACACCTGTGTCCAGTGGGGGCTGGTGTGGACATGAGGGGCTGGTGGGGGCTGGGGGCTGGGGACTGGGGGCTGGGGACACGGCCAAGGTGAATGTGCATCCCCTCTCCTGTCCCCTCCCCTCCACATTCCCTCAGGATCTTTCTCCAACTACTGGAGAAAAAGGAGCAGTGGTGTTTAAACTTGAGGAGTGCTACTAGTGGCAGGATGTGAACCCCAAGTATGGTGGAGCACTGCTGGAGACTGAGGTCAAAGCAGCACCCCAAAGGAGTGAGGAGAATATGCATGGGGGGGGGTCCTTCCTTTAAAGGAGCTGTGGATGGAGAGGGACAGCCTACTCTGCTGTTCAGATGGCCCCAAGTCCAGTGCTACCTCTCCTTGGGACACTGTGTCTGGGGTAGGGGATTGCTTTAGGAAAGGATAGAGGCACAGTTCATGGTGCTGGCCAGAGTAAGGGCCAGGTTGAGGAGCAGGAAAACAGCCTTGCAGACACCGTGACCTGGGCTGCGCCTTGGAGAGCCTGTCCCCGGGGGAGGCAGGTGTCATCTAAGATGCTGTGGTGTCCATCCAGGTGACCCATGGGACAGTTGTGGCCTCCGAGAGGTGGGTGTGGGGGCCTCTACAGTATGTATTTACACTTGATCCTAGCCAAAAGGTCGCAAAATGACCAAAGAAAAGCAGTGCTCTCTTCCTGAATCTTGGGGAAAATGCAACACGCAAATTCTGTGGGTGTCACAGTGATCATTTTGTCCGATGTACCGTTCTCCTTGGGCACCTATGGGAAGTCATACCAGACAGGTGTACCTGTGTTTGCTGGATTTGGCTTCCCTTGGCATGCAGGTGGTGTGCCCACACCTGGTCTGCCTGTAGCGAGGCCTTCATGGCCCGGCCTTCCTGGGATGGTGGCCATGGCTCCCCGTTGATGCAGGCCCAGCAGTTTCTGGTGGAGTATGGCCCACCCTGCAGTCTGTGGAAATGGGGATCTGGGCACGCAACACCACAGCCCGTCTGGTGACTGAGGGACTTTCTGTGACCTGGGGAAAGGGCAGAGCGAAGCCCAGGTCGGTGCCGGGCAGGTGCTGGGTGGCTCTGCTGAGGCCTCATGCTCCCCAACCTCAGCTGTTCTTCTGCAAAGTGGGCTTGTGTGGGGATAGGGGAATTGGAGGGGTGCGCGCTCTTAGCACCTGCAGATGTTGGGAGGGGGTGGGACACCCAGGTTTACCTTTTGTCAGATCCTAAAATAGGGCAGTGGGGACAACAGAGACGATGTTCCCTGAGCACTGGTGCTGGGGAGCCTCTGGGTGCCACTCAGGTGCAGCAGGCAGAGCCCAGGGAGTCTCAGTAGTGCTGGCTTCTTCAGCCACATGGGCAGGGGCACAGGGCAGAGCTGCGTGTCCAGGCAGCGTCCACTCCGCACAGCCTAGGGTCTCTTGCTAGTGCCCAGTTACGGGAGGCCCCTGGCAGTCCCGGCCTCAGCTAGAGAAGAGGATAAACCAGTTTTGGAATTGGATCCCAGAGTGCAGTGTAGCGCATGATGATTGCGATCAAGCCAGGGAGGGCCGGCCCGGAGAGCAGAGGGTGGGTGCGGGGTGAGAATGGCCCACTGTGAGTGGACACCGAGGGCGCCAGCTTCCTGGAGCCTTTGTGCTGTGGGGCCCAGGGGCTGCTTTTATGGAGGCTGACCAGTGGCCGTGGGGAGCATGGGGCTGTGTGCAGATGGCCGAGAGTGTGAGGGTCCATCCCTACCACACCCCGCACTCCTGCCTGGCTGGGGACTGGCCCTGCACCAGGGCTCCGCTGCTCGGCTGGGCGGGAGATGAGACACGGGGCTGGGCCCAGGGGTGGCAGGTGGCCCCTGGGCCAGCACCTCACTCTTCCCTCACTGGCCCCCGTCCTCCAGAGGTGCAGGAAGGGATTCACAGTCTCTGAGCAAACCTGCTTCAGGGCCCCTCTCTAGCAGCTTTGCTGCAGGGAGGACGCAGGGCAGCCTGTGCCGTGCAGGGGCAGGAGCCAGCTCGGGGCCACAGGGCAGAGAAGTGCACGCTACCACCACCCTCCCTGGGACGACCATGGGGCGTGGGGAGACCCTGAGCCAGGGACTGTGTGCGATGAGGAGAAGCCATGGGTGCTTACTTTAGTGTTCAAAAGAGAAGGAAAGTGTCCCAACGCTGCTGCGCCAGCCTGGCTGCAGAACACTTGGAATTCCTGACGTTAAGGGGAAAACAGCCAGGCACGGTGGTGCACACCTGCATGCCGGCACTGGGAAGGCTGAGGCAGGAGGGTCCCAAGGCAGCCTGGACTGCACAGCAAGGCTTGTCTCAGAAAAGGCAGAAAGAAACAACAAGTTTAAAAATAAATGAAGGGATAAATGCAGGGCTAAAAGCACACTGGGAGAGCTAACCAGTTTCCTTCAAAGTTAAACGTGTGCTCAGCACACAGTCAGACACTCCCAGAATGCTGCCCGTTTTTATGCAAGAGGAACAAAAACATGTGTGCACTGGCGTTCAGTGGACAGGGCTGCAGTCACTTGGTTAAGCAGCTGCCTGAGGCTGGAGGCAAGTGGCGTGGCAGTCCTGCTGGTGCAGACTGAATGAACCAGCTGCGGCGCTGCTGTACTGGGGACAGGAGAAAGGACCCCGGGTCTGCGCAGCCACATGGGCGAGTGGCAGACGTCTGAGCTCGAGTGGGGGAAATCGTAAAGGCTCCCTCTGATGTGTGCGAGTCATTCCAACCTGCCACTTCCGGTGCAAACCACAGCGAGACTGAAGACCCTATCTGCAGGGGGTGGGAGTCCAGGGGCCCCGAGTCCAGCCACGATGATCACTACCCAGAGCAAAGACCTCCTTGGCCCAGGGCCAAATTAGGTTGTATTATTTCACAGAGAAGAGGGTGGCTCGGGGATGAGGGACCGAGAGGCGGGAGGAGCCTGAGGTCGCCTCTGCAGCAAGCAGAGAGAAGGGGGTTGTCCCCACCACACGTTTTAGGTGAGGTATGGGGCTCGTGGCCAGCACCTCAGCTTTGGAGCATAGCCATTCTGCCTGGGCAGTCACAGCTTCCGTCTTGAGGCTCACCCCAGCCTAGTGGTCCTCCCTCCTGCCTGGCTGCCCTCATCGTGTTTATTTGGGAGCCATGGGGAAACACTGCCCTGTCGCCCCACTTCCAAGACTCCACGTCAGCACCCAGGCTGGGCCAATCTGCATCGCTTAAAGCTGATTAAGGGAGTGAGGAAAGGTCCCAGCCAGCTCTGCGTACGTCAGCACATGGACACAGGGCCAGGCTCAGCCAACACGGAGATAATCACTCTTCTTCCAGGAAGAGCTGTCCAGTGATCCTCCCCAAAGAACCACAGGGACAGAGAAAAGGCCAGTAGCTGCAAGGGTTAGAATGGAGACTCTGACCACAAAGGGGCAGCATAAGGATTCTGGGGGTGACGGAAGTGCTGTGTCCTGATTGTGGGGTGGCTGCATGAGTCCCTCTCATGGCTTTGTTACATGTGGATCATTGTAGCCAGGATCTGGAATGCACAAAGCCCGTGGGCTACGATGGGGCTTGGAGTTGCCTTCAAGGGCAGAGGAGACCGCCCTTCTCCTCTTCACCTGACCACCTGGGATAGGGCCCGGGGCCAAAGCTGCTGCTCTGCTCTGCTAGGGCCTTGTGTCATTGTCTGCAGGGCAGAGTAGCACAATGGAAGGGCTTGGAGCAGAAAGAGAGAGAGAGAGAGAGAGAGAGAGAGACAGACAGACAGACAGACAGACACACACACACACACAGAGAGACAGAGAAACAGGGAGATAGAGAGAGACAGACAAAGAAAGACAGAGAGACAGAGACAGACAGACAGACAGAGACACAGAGAAAGAGACAGGGAGAGAGACAGACAGACAGAGACAGATAGACAGGCAGAGAGAGACAGAGACAGGGAGAGAGAGACAGAGAGAGATGGACAGACTGACAGGCAGAGAGGAGAGAAAGAAAAACAGAGATGCGGGGGAGGTTGTGACTGGGAGGAGGGGAGACTGAGGGAGTGGAGTGTCCGGGTGATTAAAGAATGGGAGTGTCCACACGGGACAGGGAGGTGGGCTACGAGGCAGGAGGACTGGGGGAGGCCTCCATTTCATTCATCTCTTGTCATAGTAGGCACACTAGTTTTTGATGTACCAGTGACTTCCCTACAACACCGATCGCTTAGCTTCTGCAACACAGATTACGGTGTTGTTCTTTTTGTGTGTTTGTGTGGTGCTGGTGATTGAACTTGGGACCTTGCACTTGCAAGCCAGGTGCTTATGCTGCTGAGCTATCTCCCTAGCACTACAGTGTTACTCTTAAGAGCCAGGGGAAAGTGGTATTCTCATTCAGTGTCTGGATTGCTTCTGTGCATGCTGTTTTGGTAATTCTTGTAATAGTCCAGTGCCGGGCTAGCCACCCTACTGCGTGGCCCTGGATATCCCTTCCCCAGTCCCTACTAGGTGTGGATGGTGGCTATGGCCGGTTCCCTGCCTACTGTGGGCTCGGGTTTCTGCTAAGTGGTGGCAGGAAGGGGCTGCAATGTGACTGTTTGCTTGTGGGCAAGTTGATTTGGCTTTGGAGTTGTTTGCTTGTGGTGGGCAGACGGCCTCTTCCAGGGCCACCTGGACCATTCAGAACCTCTTGGCTGGTGCGGCAGGTTTACAGTTCTATGTTTAAAGGCCAAGTAAGGTAGCTGTTTTTCCAGAAATTCTGTCTGCCAAGAATTAGTCAAAGACAGCAGAAGGGAGAGAGGGAAGCG
>PVKN010044588.1:0-10068 GCA_004027915.1 Capromys pilorides
ACTAATATGTGGTCTATTTTAGAAAATGTCCCATGTGCAGCTGAAAAGAATGTGTATTTTCAAGAGGTTGGGTGCAACGCTCTGTATATGTCCACTAAATGCAGTTGTTCCAAATTCTGTTTCAGTTCTACTACTTCTTTGCTAATTTTTTGTCTGCTTGACCTATCCTTTTCTGATAGGGGTGTGTTAAGGTCTCCTGTTAAGATTGTGGTATTGGATATTCGATTTTTCACGTCCATTAAGGTTTGTCTTATATAACTTGCTGCTCCCATGTTGGGTGCATACATATTTATGAGTGTTACCTCTTCATCCTGAATTTTTCCTTTGACCAGTATGTAGTGGCCTTCTTTGTTATGTTTCATCAATCTTGATTTGAAGTTTAGACTGTGTGCAAACAGGATTGCTACCCCTGCTTTTTTTTGAGGTGCTGGAGCATGTAGTATTGTTTTCCATCCCCACACTTTTAGCCTATGAGTTTCTTTATGAGTTAAGTGTGTTTCTTGTATACAGCATATTGTTGGGTTTTGTTTCCTTATCCATTCTGCTAGTCTACTTCTTTTAATTGGAGAATTGAGTCCATTGACATTGATGCTTATGATTGAAATGTATTGTGTTATTGTCAACATGACTTTTATTTACTACTGTTTACCACTTTTTCTCATATGTTTAATTGGTTGTCCTGTTTGGTGGAATCTTTCTGTTCGCGTTTGTTGAGTTCAGGTTGTTTTGGTTCCTCTCTAAAATATTTGTTATTATACTGTGTAGTATTGGCTCTGATGTCATGACATTATTTAGTTGTTCCTTGTCGTGGAAGTATTTCACTTCTCCCTCATACTTGAAAGAGAGTTTTGCCGGGTATAGCAGTGTGGGCTGAAATTTGTTTTCATGGAGGACTTGAAGCACTCTACTCCATGCTCTTCCTGATTTCATGGTTTGTGAAGAGAAATCTGCCATTATTCTGATGAGTTTTCCTTTAAATGTGATCTGTTTCCTTTCTCTAGCAGCTTTTAGTATGTTATTTTTCTTCTGGATTTCTGGGATCTTGATTATTATATGTCTTGATGTGTTTTTAGTCGGGTTGATGTTATTTGGCATTCTGTATGCTTCAGTTACCTGAATATCCGATTGTTTTTTCATATTTGGGAAGTTTTCTGCTATTACTTCTGCCCATATTCTTTTTATATCATTTGTGTTGACTCCGTCTTTCTCATTGATTCCTATTAATCTCACATTGTTCATTCTTGCATCATCTTGCAGATGTTGAATTATTTTTCCTGCATCCTGGTTGTTTTTAAAAGATCCTTTCTTGCCTTTTCATTAGCTGCGAGTGTGTCTTCAAGATCTGAAATTCTATCTTCACTTTCATTCACATGGTTTTGCCAGCTTGTAATTGAGATTTTATTTTCTTGTATATCTCTTTGAAACTGTTTCATGCAATTTATTTCTTTCTTATATTGCTCAGTCATGGAATCCATCATTTTTCTATTCTCCTCTAATTTTTTTTTTATCAATGTCTTCTTTAATATTACTTAAGTCTTTCATTATAGTTTTCTTTTTCTCTTTTGTGCAGAGATTATTTCTGCTCTGCTCTCCTCTTTACCTTTCTATAGTTGTTCCCCTACTTTAGATGCTATTAATTTAGACATGTCTTTTTTTTCTTCAAGGGTTATTTCTGTTCTGCTTTGCTCTATACATTTCTGCAATTGTTTTTCCATTTCAGATTCTATTAATTCACGCGTTTCTTTTTTTATTTCAGACGTTATCTCTGATCTGACTTGCTCTATATGTTTCTGTAATTGTCTGTCTACCTGAGATTCAGAGCTTTTGGCTGCTTGATTCCCATTTTCTTCCATGGTATCGTCTCCTGTATTTGATTTGGGTAGGCTTGGGCCCTGTGACTGCATCTTACTCTTTGTCGTTATCGTTTTGTATGGCAGTGATCTCTGTACTTTGGTGAAGTTATGCTGTTTGCGCCTATGGGAGTTTGTTCTGGATCTGCCAAGCTTGTTCCCCTCCAGTGGTGCCTGGCTGTGTGTTGCACCTCAGGCCAGTGGGTGCTGTAAGGCCCTGTGGGTCTAGAGTGTGGGTGGAGTTGGAGCTCTGGAGTTGAGGAGTCTGAGGATGGACACAGGCTGAGGGTCCTTACCAGGCAGGTGCATGCAGAACAGATGGAATGGTGGATGGGTTTGGGACCGGAGCTCAGGAGAGGAGAATCAGGAGATGGATGCCAAGGGTCCTTTCCTGACAGGCATGCAGGCCAGACCAGATGATGGATGTGTTTGGGACTGGCTGGCACGCGGGCCAGAATGGATGGTGGATGGGTTTGGGACTGGAACTCAGGCAGGAAGAGCTGGGAAATGGAGGCAGCCTGGGGGTCCTTACCCGGCAGGCGCCTGTATTGAGTTTTGGGCCAAATCCCTTGACTTGAAATGGCTGCAGATGCTTTAAACTATAGTCTGAATTCAAGGAACTAGACTTGAGGAGTGTGGAGACACGGACCCACAAGCACAAGGCTAGTGCCAAATCTATAGGAAGGGATCTCGAGGGCAGAATAAAGCTTCGATGACACAGGTCATGAGTAAGAAATCTGTTTCTGAAGCATAACTTTGGCCCTAGAAGCCATTATTAATGTGTTGTGCTATGGTTATACACAGTTGTTGATATATATGGATTGGAATCCTGCCTTCCTTTCTCAGAAACAGACATTGAGGTCCATTGGGGTAATAAGTGGTACCTCTGGAATCTTCAGTCTGAATTTCCCAAGCATTGTAGCTGTGGGTTTTTTGATACTTGTTGTATCAAACATGCTCAGAGCCTTTTGAAAATTAGTTGTATATGATGAATCAAAATCTAGTCTCTGAGTTCACATTCTACAATTTTTTTGAATTATGCCTAGATGGTTATCAAGAGAATTTTTAAGAAACAAATTCAAGGCATTTGTAGTAATCAACAAGTCTATAGAGAAGGAAAAAGCCTCACATGGAGTGGTAGGGAGACAGTAAAGATTCTGACAGGCTTCTAATCCATCTCCTGGTACTTTGTGTGCTTGTGTAGTAACAAGTAGCAACAGGAAAATGTATTTTCTTGAAGGTCATAACTGCCAAATCTATAGACCTTTTTCATCATAGATATTTTGCCTCTTTGGGCTGTACTCAACATGATTGTTTATATGTGGGTTTTATCAATGTCAAAATATATAACATAAAAGGTACCTGTTTTAAACATCTTTTTTAAAAAAAAAAAAAAAGCTTCTATTAATTTATTTTATTTTATTTTTATGTTATGGCTGGCTCAGCCTGCCATCTTAACCAGTATAAAACTCAGTAGTATGAAGTACATTCTCAGTGTTTTATAACTATCACCACTGGCTATAGTTTGAAATTTTTTACCATCACCAAAAATCCTAGATCCAGTAACAGTCACACTCCATTTCTTCTACCCTTTAGTCTCTGATAATAGCTCCTGATTTGTTTTCTGTCTCTGATGAGGTTTCTTATTATGGACATTTTTAAAAATTAGGGGCTGGGGAGATAGCTCCATAGAGTAAGCGCTTGCCTGGCAAGTACAAGGTCTTGAATGCAATCCCCAGTACTGCAAAAAAAAGAAAGAAAGAAAGAAACAAACAAAAAAAAATTAAGTGATGCAACATGTGGACCTGTGTGCCTGGCTTCTTATAATCAGCATTTTTTTAAGGTTTGTCAACATTATAGCATGTACCACTACTTCATTCTTTTCAATGACTAAGTAATAGTCTACTGTGTGGACATACCATTTGTTTATCTACTCCTCTGTTGATGGACCTTTAGGTTGTTTTCACCTTTTGGCTGAATATTGCTCTATGAAAATTAGTGTACAATGTGTTTGAACATTTGCTTTTAAGTCTTGTGGTAAATACTGAATGAAATTACTGAGTCAATGTTATTCTAAGTTTAAGTTATTGAGGAATCAGTAAGCTGTCTCCACAGTCCTTTTAAACTTCCTCTCTTTCCAGGCTTTTCTGATTGCATTCAGGCCTCTGGCAATTTCATCTTAGTTTCCTTGAAGGCTTCCATGGTCCTCTGGCCCCTAAAATGGCTGTGCCACATCATTCTTTCCTCAGCCCTCTGCATTCTACCTTAGTGGTATTTAGCCTTACTATACATTAGTCAGTGACGCTCCTTTAACAAAACCTTCCATGGCTCTAACCAGTGTATATATAATCTAATTTACCATGAGGGAGGTAGGTGATGTCAACTCTAGATAACAGTACTCTTCTCTCATTGCTGGGACAAATACTCGACATTCAAAATGAAGGAAGGAGAGGTTTATTTAGCTCATAGTTACCACAGGTTTCAGTCAAAATATATAACATATTTTGTTATATGTGGCTGGCTCCAAGGCAGTGTGACACATGGCAGAGAGAAAGCTTTTATGGCAGTGGCAAAGAGCAGAGAGCAAAATGGAGAAGTAGCTGCAACAATGGCAACAGAGAGCAAATCAGTCTCCCTTATGTTGCCCTCAGGATATCCACCCCAGGGTGGGTGCAATACTCATACCTATAATCCCAGCAGCACTTACACCCATAATCCCAGCAGCACTCCCACCCATAATCCCAGTGGATCACAAACTCTAAGGGACAACTAGACACAAACCATAACACAGTATAAGTTTAGAGAGGTTTTTTATAACTTATGTCTGCATGCTAACCACATGGTTAGTGAGAGTCAGGTTTAGGACCAGGGCATGTGGAGACCTATGCTGTAATTGCTCATGGAAAATTACTTGGGAAGACCTCTGAGCCCAGTAGTGTACTGTCAAAGCATAGGAGGAGGAGGATCGTGAGGTGACCACAAGATGAGATCTATGTTCATGAAAGTGCTTTGAAAACCATAAAGGTTGATGAAAAAACCTTGCAACATTTGATGAGATTCCTACCAATTTTCTGTCTCATTCTGCTCTGAATTATGACTAGCCACTATATCTTTATTCCACTGGTGAATTTATAATTTGAGGGGGAAAATCCTATACTTACTTGTCTCATTGTCTCCCATAACTCCTGTCTGGCACACTGTTTCTGATCAATCATTTTTTTGAAGAAATGTGTGGATATTAGAGCTGAGGAAAAAAGTAATATTTTTCCACATGTATCTTTTCCAGGCTAAGCACTTAACAAGAGATTTGACTGAGAGAATTAGAAAGAAAGGACAGAATCTCCTGGATCTCTGAAGGTGAGTGTGGGAGTGACTATAATAAGATTTCAGAATAAATGAAAGTCAGCCTGACTCCTGACTTCTAGCCTACAGGTACTAAAGCTAATTCTCAAGATCTGTAGCAGTGCCTGGCACATAGATTTCCCTAATCTAAATTTTCACATGACAGCATAAAGATAATAATGTTTTTCAAGATTCATTTGTGCTATGTTAACTTTCTATCACTGTGACAAAATAGCTGAGAAAAATTAATCTAAGTGTATTTTGGTTTCAGAGTTTCAGTCCATGGTTGGCTGGCTTTGTTATCATGGGCTCATGATGAGCAGAACATGATGGCAGAAGGGCATGATAGAAGAAAGCTTCTCAGCCTCATAGCAGCTGGGAATCAGAGAGTGAGAGAGCCTGATCCTGTGAGGCTAGTGACCTCTTCCTCTTGCTTTTGTTCCATCTGGGCCCCCATCCTCTTGGACAGTGCCACCCACAAAATGTGTCCTGGCCTCTCAGTTCAGTTGCTCACATGCCAATTAATAGTCTCTGAAAATATGACACCAAGGAACACCCAGAAGTGTGCTTTTCTGTTTTTCTAGGTGTCCTTCAATCCAAGATTGACAATCAAGATTAACTGTTACTGTGCTTAATGTTTGAACTTCACAGTTAGGAAAATGAGAATCAGAGATGTGACTTGGGTTGTATGTCAGCTGGTAACCTGATTTCAAGAAACTAATTTTAGGTCTTCAGACTCCTGGCAGAATGATCTGTCCCTTAACCAGGTGGAGACAAGGGGTTCAACAGCTGTATCTGGCTCAGCAGTGTCATTTACTTTCCATTTCTGAGGTTGCTTAAGGTACTCCATCAACACAGTTATGATGACGTGTGGCCTTGAAGGATTTAGTGTTAGCCTTTTTTCACATTCTTTTCGGTCTTCATTATCCATCTGATAAAGTGGATGAATTGTGTGATGAAACTCCCACCTACCCCTTGGAGAGGCATATACCCCATGCTCTTATATCACTAGCAAGAGAAAAATGCATTCTTGACCACCATTAATGCTGCCTGTTCCTGCTGCCACCATGTAGCTTCCAGGGGGCCAATGCAGAGGGCATCTGTGTTGAGCTAGATAAGAGGCTAAGCCTTTTCTGAGAGATACCTAATGATGTTAGGTAAATGTGAAATCTGAGGGTTATAACCATATCTTACACTAGTGTTCCCAGGAACTTGGGTGTAGTGTGGTATTCAAGATGCTTTTAGGTGATATGTGAATTAATTTTTTAAAATTTGTATGTATTTATTTTAATGTATACTAGGAAACATAAGACCACCATACTCAGACCTATAACTTAGTGAATATTACTGTTTAGGATAAAACTAAACTGAAAGGCATTGTAACACTGTCAATGCAGACCATGCATGCTATAGGTGCAGTATCATGACATGTAATGTGCTGATGTGGTATTACAGTTTATATCTAGATGTCTCTACAAAGCCTTGTGGGGTTTTTGGGGGATGATTGGATCATTGTGGTGTGATAATTTAGGTAGGATATAAGAAACAGAAAATAAATAGAAAGGAGATGACCCAGCAAGATGGCTCAGTGGTCTAAAGCTCCTGCTTAGGCAGCTTAGGCTACCGCAGGGAGTGTGGTTTGATCCCTAGCACCACGCACTGTGCCAGCCCCACCCCCAGGGCAGGCTGAGCCAGCCATTAAAAAAAAAGACGTTAAAAAAAATAGAAGTGGGGGTCGTGGGGCTGAGGAGATAGCTCCATGGCACAAGTGCCTGCCTGGCAAATGCAAGGTGGTAAGTTCGAACTTCAGTCCTGCAAAAAAAAAAAAAAAAAAAGAAAGGGGACAAGGACAGTGGAAATACATATTCTAGATCACCTTTCTTGAAGACATCTCTTAAATGTATCCTATTCCAGCTTGTATTGTGGCCTCATTTCTCTTAGCACCTGTACTCCATTCTTTGAGTATGTCCAATTAAACCCCTTGCATGTCTCTTTTTTACTGGCACTTCCTGAAAATTCTTTTTCTGAGATGAGAGTCAGCAACCCTACAAACCCATTCTAAAATGGTGGAATAGGTTCTCTCCAGCTTCAGGGACCTCACAAAGCCAGCCTTGTGACAATAATTATGAGTAGATTCATCCACTGATAAATTTATAGCTAAATGTAGTTGAAGACAGTATGTCACTGGGGGCATAGCCTAGAAGATTTCCCTCCTCTGCTCTTACTGTCATACTCCCTGCTTCCCAGACAGCACACCATGAGCAACTCTCTCACATACTCTTGTTCAATGATATACTTTCTTAGAGCCACTTTACTATGGATCAAAACCTCTGCCAACTTTAAACCAAAATAAACCTTCTCTTTAAAGTGTAGTTATTGGGCATTATGTCTCAATGACAAGAAAAGTGACTAAGACAGATTTTGGTGCCAGAGAAGTGAGGATGTTGCTGTGATGCTACCTGAGCATGTGGTTCAGAAACCTATGGTACTGGTTTGTGGGAAGAATCTGGAAAGGTTTGGAGGTGCTGCTGGAGAAGGCCTAGAATTCTGTTGAGCTGAGCTTGATGGTAATTTTGATAGGACATCAGACCAGAATACCAGCAATAATGTAACCAGTAAACACCAAATAAAGGTTTTAATTCTGAATAAGGACTCAACTGGCAGTTGGACTTCAAACCATGTATGTTGTGCTCTGGCAGAAAACTTGTCTACATTTTTTTTATGTCCAGAGATTTGGCAGGAGATTGATATTAAGGTCAGTGGAGTAATTAATCTAGTGGAGGAAATTGCAAGACAGCCTAACATTGGACTTGTGGCAAAGGTACTGCTGGGGGCTTTTAGGCAGGTGTATACTGAACACAAAGAGATAACAACATAGCTGAATTATTTTAAAAGTTTCTAGTTTGGCCAGAAAGGAAGCATGATAAAGAAGGGGCCTACAAAGATGGAGTAGAGGAGAGCTTGACTGCTAAAAAGATTAGTATTAAAAAGAAGCCATGTACTTTACAACAGGACAATGAGAAAAATGACTTGGGGGTATGTCAGCAAAGAACAAAACTTAGCCCTGTGACCTGCAAAAGTGAAAGATTTTAAGAAGAGATTCCCAGGGTACTTTGTTGGATAAGGACAACCTAGGAAATTTTCTTGGGGATTTAGTTCACCATGCTCAAGCCATCCAGGCAGAAAGGCCTCTGCCACCACTGGTAAAATTTAAAATGGGCTGGTCTTGTTCCATCTGGTGACAGACCTTGGCATCATCCACATAGTGCTGCAGTTTTATGGGAATGCCGAATGTAAGAGGTATTGGGTCATGGAGGCTTCCACGCAGATTTCAGAAGGCGTGGGAGGCCAGGGAGTGAAACCCTCTGGGGTTAGTGCACAAAACTATGAGACGGAAGCCAAAAGTGCAGTGGATACTCTAGGAAGTTAGAGAAAACAGAAACGTGCAACATCTGAGTAAAGCCATAAACAGTGAGCAAAGCTAGCCCAAGAGAGAAGCTGCGAGACCTGAAACCACTGGCAATGTTGTAGAGCATGGCCTTCTAAGTTCATATAAGACTACATCTTGCCCCAGGCACTAGACATGGAACTATGAGATTTAATGCTTGCTTTTCAAGGTTTCTATCCCCTTGTTTGTCTTTTTTGGGAATGGATTTATTTACCTTGTGTCATTGCATATAGCAGTGCTTAACTTTCTTTTGGCTTTTATAGAGCTCACAGCTAAGAATTTGCCTCAAGTTTCAGAGGAGACTTTAAATTTGGATGTTTCAGCAATGCAGACTTGTTAGGATTTTGGCATCTTGTAGAGATGGAATAAATTCATTTTGCCTAAACAGATACATGAGTCTGATGGGAGATAAGGACAGAATGTTATGATTTATAACTAGATGTCTCCCCAAAGTTTCACGTGCTAATAGGTGAGGTTTTTACAAGGTGATGAGGGGACCATAGATGTGGTGATGTGGACCATAGTTACTCCACAGTGATCCACCCATGCTCAGTAACTCATCTCTTCCCACCATACTGTACTTCCCAACCTCAACCCAGCTGTAAATGTGTCAGAGGAATATTCTAGTATCATATATGTGTGATCCAATGTCACCCACCAGTGATCTAGTCACCTCCCAAAAGTCCCACCTAGGAGTACATGAGGATTTAGGGGACATTCTATTTCTAACCATAGCATCTGTTTCTCCCTTTTACGTGATGAGGTGGCAGATGATAATAGTGGCCAGAGGGCCTTCTAATGATCCAAAGGATCTGAAAACCTGCAGAAATAGTGCAGAACCATTGCTTTTTCTTTTATTCACAATAAACTTTTAAATAAAATAGAAATTTTTATTCATAATTCCTCCTTTGAGGCATTCAAAGTATTTCTCTTGTTGATGAGATGCTGAAGGATTATGGAGGGAAGGTGGAAGATATACAAGGATAATATGCAGTGCTATTCCAAAATAGAAAATGAAGCAATTTCATTTCACTTTCTGTTGACTCATTTTATGGCCACTGGTAAAATGATTTTGTGAAGCTATTACCTGTGAAGTCCTATGTTGCAGTGAAAATCTTGACTGAGACCCCTGCAATGCAAGAGATTTGAAACTCATTCATGAAGTTCTGGTTGTAGTTGCATTTTAAGAAGTAATCACATGGTATAATAGATAATTCCCCCTTCTTTTCTCAGAACTGTCATTTTTCTGATGAACCTGAGTTCTTTATAAGAGGTGAGACACCAGCCCATTATCTCTGACCAAGCTATGAATACTGTTTTTTTTTTTGTTGTTGTTGTTGTTATTTTTTGTGGCTGCCATTATTAACTCAACAAATAACAATTGAACACAAGTTATTCTATTACCATCAGGTCCTTCGGGAATCATAC
>PVKN010044589.1:0-10066 GCA_004027915.1 Capromys pilorides
TGAATATTACCACATGCTTTCAAGAAATCTTAAATTTTTGTTCTAGCTAGGAGCTTATCAATTTTATTTAATCTTTCAAAGAAGCAGCTTTTTGATTCATTAATTGTTTGTATTGTTTTCTTTGTCTCAATTGAATTAACCTCTGCTCTTATCTTTATAATTGCCTCCCATCTTTGGGCTTTGGATTTCATTTGCTCTTCCGTTTCTAGTTGGTTTATGGGCTGCATGAGAGTATTTATTTGTTCCCGTTCTGTTTTCTTAATGTGTGAGTTCAAAGCTATAAATTTCCCTCTCAGAACTGCTTTCATTGCATCCCATAAATTCCAGTAGGTTGTATTTGAATTTTCATTAAATTCTAGATATTGTTTAATTTCTTGTTTAATTTCATCTGCAACCCAATGGTTGCTGAGAAGAGTGTTGTTAATTTCCATGCATTTCTGTAGTTTTTATGGTTTCTTTGACCATTTATTTCCAATTTCATTGCACTGTGGTCAGGTAATATGCATGGGATAATTTCTGTTTTCTTGCATATACTTAAACATGACCTGTGGACTAATATGTGGTCTACTTTAGAAAATGTCCTATGTGCAGCTGAAAAGAATGTGTATTCTAAAGTACTTGGTTGGAACACTCTCTGTATGTCCATTAAGTCCAGTTATTCTGAGTTCTGTTTCAGTTCTGCTACTTTGCTAATTTTTTGCCTGTTATTTCTGTTCTGGTTTCTTCTATATGTTTCTGCAGTTGTTTTTCCACTTCAGCTTCTATTAATTCCTGCATTTCTTTCTTTAATTCTGATTTTATCTCTGATCTGAGATCCTCTATACGTTTCTGCATTTGTCTCTCTACCTCAGATTCAGAGGTTTCAGCTGCCTGATTCCCATTTCCTTCCTTGGTAGTGTCTTCTGTATTAGTTTCAGGTGGGCTTGAGATTTGAGATTGCATCTTACTCCTTGTCTTTATCATTTTGTATAGCTGTGATCTCTGCACTTTGGTGAACTTATGCAGTTACCGCCTATGGAGATTTGGGTCTGGATCCACCCAGCTTGTTCCTTTACAGACGTGCCTGACTATGAGTCAGAGGTCAGGCGTCTGTCTGCAGTGAGATCCCATGGGTCGGGATGGGGGTCGGCAGAGTGGGGACGGTGGTTGGCTGTGTGGGGATGGTAGGTGGCTGGGTGGTGACGGTGGATAGAGTCGGGATTGGGGCAGTTGTGCAGTTGGGGGATAAATGCAGGCCGAGAGAGTTCTTACCTGGCCATCATGAGGCCCGACTGTGAAGGTGGGTAGAATCCGAGCTGGGGCTGTTGATGAGTCAGGGGATGGACGCATGCTGAGGCTGTCTCATGGCCTGGTCAGGATGGTGGGTGGAGTCTGAGGTGGAGTAGAGCCAGCTGGCCTGCCACTGGATCAGGATTGGGAGCGAGGGTCTGAGGTGAAGCCGGGACCGCCACCTCACCACTGATTCAAGATGGCGTGCACCTAATAGTTTAACTTCTTTACCTATTCTTATTCCTTTTATTTCTCACTCTTGTCTAATCACTTTCACTTTCTGCTGTTTTCATGGTCAACAATATCACAGTTCTTCCCATGGTAAGATGGTGTCCATCTCAAAACTAGAACACCCATACTACATTGACATGCTTTGGTTTGTCTTACTTTATTTTTAAGCCTATTGATTTCAACTGGTTTTATTGAAAAATAAAAAGACCAATCAGAAATATCATATATAAGTACTTACTATTATGCACAAAATAATAAATGACAAAGTCACTATAGCAAGAGCATTCAATCACATTTGCACCCACTACAAATAACTGCTCAATGTCTATTTTCCAAATTACTTCTTGTACATTTAATTGATAGCTTCTGTGATCCCCATTGAAGCAATAAATTGGTAGCCCTGTGGGTTTGCACATCTCACAGAGCAGAGCAAAGGCTGCGGTCCAGCAGAGTTAGCTAGCAAGTAGCCCACAGAAGTGTCCCATATTTTTCCATAGCACTCAACCCTAGGGCTAGCCTGTCTCTTGTTTCCCATATTCTACCACACTTTCTGGAATCTTTCATGCTGTCCCTAAGTGGAAGCAATTGTGTGCTTCATTTACAAAGAGTTGGGGAAAGACAGGCACCATGTTTTAGGTTGAAGCACAAGTTTAAATAAGGGTTCTAGGGCCAGTGAGATCGTTCATAAGACTAAGCAACTGCTTAGGCAAGTTCAAGGACCAGGGTTTCATCCCCCGGCACCCTGTGCCACACTGGTCCTACCCTTGAGCATGCTGAGCTAGCCACTGAGACCAGATGTGGTGACACATGCCTGTAACTCCAGGGGTAGGGAGGCTGAAAAGAGGAGGATCACTGAGTCAGATCTGCATAGTGAGACCCTGTAACAAATACATTTAAAAAAATAAAGGTGACACACTGTACAATAGAAGCTATAAGTACCATTCAGAGCTCTGCCAGAACCATCTGTAATTTAATCAAATGTTAATGTGGATAATTCACTTGAAAGGGAGTCAATCAGCCAGTGAAATTTTCAGTCTAAATGATAAAAGCAGAAGTACTCTATAATGATAAGAATAAATTAAATTCTTCTCTGCAAGCCAAATTATGTCATTATACTAACTGCAGTGATGGATACTACATTTAATATGACTATTAACTATTTTATGTGTTTTATTTCTACTTACATTTTTAAGTTAAGCACTGATTCTTTATGTCATCAATGTAAGAAGTGGTCTCAGTAATTATCTCTCACAGGACCTAATATAAACTTACTAGGGGCTTGGAAGATAGCTCAGGAGTTTAAGTGCCTGCCTGGAAAGTGGTAGGACCCAGGATCATACCATGCTGGCCCCAGAACTCTGGGTGCAGTGAGCTGGCCACTGAAACCGGACATGGAGGTGCATGCCTGCAACCCCAGAGCTGGGGAGTCTGAGACAGGAGGATCACCATAAGTTTAAACTGAGAAGTGAGACCCTGTACCAAATAAATAAATAAATAAATAAATAAATAAATAAATAAATAAATTTTAAAAAATCATAAATAAACTTACTAGAGGGCATTAAAGTGGCATAACTAGTTCCTTGTAGAATTAAGATCTATACCTGGCTCTCATACTACAGCTTATACTCCTAATGGTGATTCACTTTACTTTTGGGTTTATTTTATGAATTATTTCCTAAAAATCTCCTGTTCTGATTATTTATTGCTGCCTCAAAAAAAAAAAAAAATCAGAAACTTAGTAACATGAAACAACCAGGATTTTATAGTGGTTTCTGTGAGTCAGAAATGTACAGAGTCCAGCCTAGATGTCTCGCTTCTGCTCCATGAAAGCCTGAGACCCCAGCTAATAGACACTGTACCACTGCCTGGAATTGTCTGAAAGTTTCTTCCTTCAAGGATCTGGTGATGGGGAGGGATGAGCCGGAGGCTTTCTGGAATCAGAAAGCCTGCCTGCAGCCTTCTGTGCAGTTCTGGTTTCTCCTGCATATATGCTGGGACCATGCAGGGGACAGGCATCCATCCAAGGACCAGGAGGTCGTAGCTTGGCTTTTCAGAACCTCACCTCAGAAGGCTCTTAGCTTTAGCTCCATCACATTCTGCTTCTCAAAGCAGGTGCAAGTTTGCCCAAATAAAGAGAAGAGTACAGGAGCTCTAATTCCCAAAAGAAAGAACATCAAAGATATTTCAGACTATGACTTATGACCATGTTTCCTCACAACACACACATATACACATCCACAAGGCATGTACACACACACACACACACATGAGCATAGTTCTCTTGTATTTCCATATTACTTTGTACATGACACATCAGTGTCATCACTTCTGACCAATTACAGCACTTATTTATATACAGCCTTTTCCTACCAGACTGCTTTTTGTAGAGGTGTAAGACTCTTGTTTTATTCCCAGAATTTAGCATAATGCATGGCACATCATAGCTGCTGTTGCATGAATGTTTGTTGATTGAATTGTTGGTGGAAGAATTAGACAAAAACGCTGATTCAGAACATTTTAAAATGATGTTTTTTCTTTTACTTTCCAACTACAATTAGGTTTAGTATATTAAAATATCAATTGCCAGGGCCTGGAGAGATAGCTCAGAAGAATAAACACAAACCTGGCAACCACAAGGACCTGAGTTCAATCCCCAATCCCACATTCTGGGCACGCTGTCTTGGCCCCAGTTCTCAGGGTGTGCTGTCTCAGCCCCGGATGTAATAAAAAAAATTTTAAAAATTAAAAATAAATTTAAAAAAAGACCTGCAAATTCCATGTGTGAAGTGCAATTAAAAAAAAAATCAATTACCCTTAATCCTTTATTTAGTCCAAAGAAGATATCGTAGAACCTCTGTTAGTAATGAACTTTTTCTGCACAAGTGTTCTTTTTTGGGGGTGGCAATCATTTGGTAGACTAGGTTTAGGCTTCAAAACAAAGACGTAGGTTCCTCCCTTGCACTTGGAACCTCTCTAGGTAAGTAGCTCCAAGGATGTCCTATACCCAGCTGCCCTTTGGCTCTGCAACTCTGGTCATTAGGCCAGCCCTAATGACTTCCATGCCATTCGAGTGCCTTGGTATCCCATCCAAGAAAATGTGGCTCATTGCCTCACCATACTTGGGGGTCACAATCTCCCCTAGGAAGGAAATGAACACCCCCACCTTCCTACCCTCTAACTTCCTAGCTTTTACCACCTCCATTCAGAAATTTGAGCATTATCTGTATCTCCACTGAGTTTGGAGAATTGTTTTGTGTTAAAGTTGTAAGGAAAGTTGAGTTGTAGGGAAAAATTCAGTCCTGTTAATGGAATGACAGGTAGTTTTTACTCTATGTTTTTATCTTGACCTATTTTCCAGTGTAGGAAATGGATTTTTCTTACAATACTTGCCTACTTCAGATTTTTATCTCTTTGTTTTTAAAAAGTAGTGCTGAAAATATAATGAAATGCTTTTCTAGATGATAATTGCATATTTGCTTGCTATCTTTCAACCACTCAGCACATTGAATTTTTTGGATCAATACAATATTTCTAAATTGAATTACACTATAGTTCAGTTGAGTATCTTGCAATACTCTTAAAATGCAAAATAGATTATTTAGTGAGTGAGGTTTGTGTTGGCAGGGAAGCAGTTTCCTCAGTGAGCACGGCTGCGATGATCCCTGCAAACCCTGCCCTGGCTCTGGAGCAATGCTCCTCATGCACTGCTTTCCATGAAAGCTTCCTGTGAAGGCGCTAATGCACCTCAGGCTGGGCGAGCTGACCAATGTGACCTGTGGTGACATGTCGAGTTTGCAAGAATAATATTGTCCCCACAGGTTAGTTAATGGTAGCTGTCTCTTTGTGCTCTGATCTTCTCTTTAGTGCATTCCTTCCTTAGGATACCAGAGTGGTGGTGACATATTTTAGATTCAGCTACACAGTGAGAATATGCCACTTAAAATTCCATTTGGGGGCTAGGCATGGTGGTGCATGACTATAAGACCAGCACTTGGGAGGCTGAGACAGGAGATCACTATGAGTTCAAGGCCAGCCTGGACTACACAGAATGTGTTTAAGATCAGCCTGAACATAGCAAGATTCTTTATCAAATGTCTAAAATAATAGTAATAATAACAACAATAATAATAATTCAATTTTCAAAGACATTCTAGGATATTTCTATAAAATCAGTTCAAAATAATATTCCCCATTATGGGAGTGTAAATTCCCTAAAAATGAATAATAAATGCAAGGACTAATTTGTCATGAAAATAAATTGAAACCAAAATAATTCAGATTTTGCCAAACTGATAAATAAGTCATTGATAGAGACAAAACTGTAAGAGAAATAATGGACTCTTGGATTATTTAATAATCCAAAAGAAAAATTAAAACAGGTAAATTATATGCACACATTGGAAAAATATTTTAGAAATTTTAAAATGAAATATTGTTATTAGCTAACATACACATATGTCAGTTTACCAGAAGTGCTTGTCTGAACATGAATGGTTAGGCTGGGACCCTGAGGCTTGAATCAGTGGGCCTGGGAGAGGGGTATTGGCAAGTCTAATTAGCTCCAAAGGGTGCTAATGCTAGCGCTTCTGACTCCAAGGCCACACCTCAGAGAATTATGGGCTTTCCTACTATCTTAAGTCTGTTATGCATTTCTTCCTTTTACCGTAAGTGAGTGAACTGCATGACCTGTTCTGCACTTAGAAACTATGAATTTTGGTAAATGTTGTTTTATAGTAGTAGTGGTAAATTTCTTTTTATTTCTATTCACTTCCCTTAGCTTTCTTGAATAGAAATCCTTTCTTTAGAATGTGTGTAGCTGCACATTTGTCCAGGATCAGTTCATTTCCAACATTCACGGATGCATATTTGAATTCTGCAAGATCCGCATGGATAATTCCACTTCTGTTCAAGGATCCCAAAAACTTTTGGAAGAGCAATGTAACCTTTCTTACTATAAAAAGCAAACTGGAACCTGAAAGCCACCGCCTAATTTTAAAAAGCTTATTATTTTCAACATAGTTAAATGATCACATGACTAAATGATACTATCACGCCTACTTAGGGGCGTTATATTTTATGAAATATGAAATTCTTTTATGAAATATGAAATCCTAAGGTTTTGGTTAATTATTCCAGAGAACCCACAAAAGTAAATGAATTCAGGGCATTTGAGTCCATTTTACTTAGTCAGCAAGCTGCTAATTGCTTCCTGATTACTCAGCTCGAACAATTGCCCCTGGCAAGTGTCTAAGTTCCGCCAGATGTTGGACGCTGCTTCCAGGATGCTCAGGGTCAGCGTCACGTGGAAGCAAAACCTTTGCATTTAATTTTATAGAAATCTGATTCCAGCATCACCCCCAGATTATGCAACAGATCTCTTCTTCTGTGGTGGGAATGGGAACAAAATATTTACTCTCTGCAGTGGGTTGCGCATGCCTTTCTTAGACCCAAAGCTACAATTTAAGCAGGTTGAAACACATACTCACCTGTCTCCCATGGCACACTTATTTCCTAATATTTTCCTTGAAGGGAATTATAACATAGCAATTCCTTCATATGTCTGATTAAAAAGTATTTAACAACTCTTTCATGACAAAGTGGAGACAATTGCACTGGATATAAGTTACAGTCACAATGTGCTATTGAATTTGATTGTTACTTCTAGAAAGATGAAGTCGACATACTCTTTTACTTTGACTGCTAAGTACAGCTAAAATCCCAAGACCTTCTGTATAAAACAAACATAAGACAATTCTGAATAGTTGAGAAAAGAATCTAGGCCAAATAAGGACTGTCAGCACTCAAGGAACAATGTGATAACATGGGGATGAATTCTCTGGATTTTTATTGTTAGTGTGTATGTATGTATGTATGTATGTATGTATTTATTTATTTATTTGGCCTCATATACCCAGATCTGGAAATACAGAATACAGTTATCTGCAAATGCCAACTGAAGCAGAAAAAAAAAGCCTCAACTAAACCCTATTCTTTCTAGACAAAGACCAGAAAAGGGAAACATTAGAAATACAGAACACTGTTTGATTTCATCCCAATACCATAGGTAAAAACCTACCACAGATAGTACAATCAGGGACCATGCCTTAGGCTCAGTCATCCTAAGTTCCTCCTAAGGCCTCCTGCCTACACACAAAAATAAAATTAACAGAGAACTCTGGCAAATTCTGAAGTTTGAAAAATAACAATGCATGTTAGATGAACAGCATGGTCTGCAATGACCATTCTTCACTTCAAACCCATTAAAGGTTCTCACATCTCAGAGGTCCAATTATAAAAGTAAATTATGGGAAAGGACATGTACAACTGGCATGACTCAGAGCCCTGTCAATCACGCTGAGAGATCCACCAGGAGGTGTTGCCTTAGAGTCTCTTATGCTTTTCAGAATAAAGTTTTGTTGGGGCTGGGAAGATAACTCAATAGAAGAAGCGCTTGCCTGGCAAGCACAGGATCCTGAGTTCAATCCCCGGTATCGCAAAAAAAAAAAAAAAGTAAAGTTTGGTTAAAAAAAACCCAAAATGACCAGGAATGGTGGCACATGCCTATATTCCCAGCACTTGGTAGGCTGAGGCAGGAGGATCATTGCAAGTTAGAGACCAGCTTGGGCTATAAAAATGAATTCAAGGCCAGCCTGAACTGCATAGCCAGACCCTGTCTCAAAAAGACCAAAAAAAAAAAAAAAAAAAAAAAAAAAAAAAAAAAAAAAAAAAAAAGAGTAAATGTGAGTGGTGTCATTTCTTGGCCGTGGGCAGAATAGAAGCCTTTGGAATAGTGGAAGAGATGTTAGGCGAAGCCTGTTGGAAAGAAAGAATTCTGGACGAGGAGGGGCACCCAGTGGGGACGGATTGGAATGAACTGTGCTCCTGCACCTTTGTGCCAGGACGGCTGGCACAACCCAGCTACTGCACAGGGAAGTGGGTACCAACTACAAAAAACACTTTCCTCTTTGTTCAGATTAATTAACACAATTTCCCCTAGGTTGGATCTCAGTGTAGTCTACACTGAAAACACTCATGGCCATTTCACCGCACAGGACACAGAAGAGTTGCAAAGCAGTCGAGAGTGAACAGATCTGGGCCTCATAGCAGATTGCAATTCAAATATCTTATGTTTGCGGAATAAACATGTTCTACTGCCAGACTTCCTGAGACCTTGGAATGGCACTAAAGCCTAAGTCTCACTAGTTTCAATGGTGTCGTCTCTATGCACTAGGCTCCGTAGTGTCCCCTGCACAAGAGTCGAACTTGAAGTTGTGAAGACTGAGCCTACTAGGTTATTTGCTTGGAATTTATTTAGTGTTTGACTCTTCTGCTAGGCCTCATTAAAGTGTGATGGAATTTATATTTGTGACCGCATAGAAAAGTTATTGGAATTCTAGCGAGTTCATTCCAATCTACCACTTCCAATGCAACCTATGGTGTGAATAAAGACACAAATACCTATCCATAATGGTGGGGAACTAAGGAAGTCCTACATACAGTTAGAACAATGGCTAACTGGAACAAAGGCATTTACCCAGGTTTTATTAATTTGTGAAGAGGAGAGTGGCTCTGGCTGAGTAACTGAGAGAAAAGCGAGAAGTACATTAGTGCTGTGAGCTGGGCTAGGTAGGTGGCCTGATAGGACTTCTGAGAGAGAGAGAGAGAGAGAGAGAGAGAGAGAGAGAGAGAGAGAGAGACAGAGACAGAGACAGACAGAGACAGAGAGACAGAGAGAGTCAGAGAGAGAGAGAGAGACAGACAGAGAGAGACAGAGAGACAGACAGAGAGAGAGACAGAGAGACAGACAGAGCGAAATCTGCATGTCACAGTGTCACAGGTTGAAGTGCATTATCTCACATCTACAGGCTGGCGCTTTGGCTTTGATGTGTAACCTTCATGCCCTGAGATGTCGTGGTCTCTTTCTCTGAGGCTCAGTCGTGGCAGCACTGTGGCACTTGGCACACCTCCTGCGTTCAGGTTTGGAGCTATAGGCAGAGCGTCACTGACCTATACATTGCTGTGAGGCCTACACCCCAGCGCCTCAGGCTGACCCATTTGCATTACTTAAAGCCAATTGAGCGGATAAAGAAAGATCCTGGCCAGCTCGGTGCATATCCATGTATGGAAATCGGGCCAGGTTTGGCCAAAATGGAGCCAAATGCTCTTCTTTCAAGGACAACCATCCTGGTGGTCCTCCACAAAGACACCCTAAATTAATTTGAGGTTCCAAACTCCAACTCAGTGTAGAAAATGAGGCAATATTCAAATTCAGCTCATGAGAAACTATAATCTCTCCTTAGAGACTGTCAAGGGGAATAATTTGAATCAAACTACTCCTGCACCTTAACCATCTTTGCCTTACTTTCTCGCTCTGGGTGTAGATTTCCGTTTCATCAAAGCTGCTGAGTAACTTGTGGGCTGAAAGTGTTTGATACATGAATCATCAGATGCTCAAACTGTGATGTTTAAATGTGCCTTAACTTACCATTTTTAGCATAATCAGTTTTTTATTAAGTTTAGTGGTACAATAAAAAGATATATAATCATAGGAAAAGTGTACCTGTAT
>PVKN010044590.1:0-10068 GCA_004027915.1 Capromys pilorides
AATAGCGTCAAATAAACCACCTTTCTTAAAATTTTGAGATTAGAGATTCCTTTGAGATTTCAGATATGAACTATGGATTATTTCTTTTAAAAATACACTTGTGATATTTGTTTATATTCAAGGGCTTCTTCATCTCTGGCATTACTTCCATGAACTCCAACAATCTAAGGAGTGCAAATTGGAAATTCTGATGGTCTTTATTTCCCATTGCAGTATGATGCTCCTAGCCCAAGCCAGTTTGATAGTATTCCTGCTCTACATTTTCCTCTCCCAATCTCCTCTGTTGCTTCAATCCTGCTGTTAAATATGTCACTACTCAAACTAAAATTTTAAACACCTTCCGATGCTAGACAAAGGGAAAACTTCTTAATCTGTCTGATTTGGCTCCTTTTAAGCTCTCTCCCCATAAACCCTGCATCAGGAGACCTTTGCTCACTTTGTATTTCACACACAAATAATGTAACTTTGTAAAGTTTGTGTATTTCTAATATTTGGCAATGCCTTGCCTTCCATCTCTGCTCTGCTCACGAGCTTCAATCTCAACATTAGCTTCTCTTTCATGTTGTTCTCATAGGTTTTTGCATTCTTTATTTCCATGACATTGAATTTATGTCTTTTTCATAACATTCAGCATGCTTATTTATATTCATAATTTATCCCCTTCTAAGACAGTTGTTACTCTAAGTTTGGGTATAAATTATATTTTTCACCCACATTTATTGTGAAGAGATAAAAGTTTATTTCTACCATTCATGTGTTTGGTATATTACAAAAATTATCAAATCATGCATCACTCTAGCTGACAGAAACAGATAAAACAGAGACAATAAATTAGTACAGAAATAATGATAAATGTAAATGGCTGTAAAAGAAATAAATGAGCAGCTTAGTAAAACAACAACAACAAAAACAGAAGACAGGTCCACTTAGAATAGTGTAAGTAATTGTTGTTGGTTGAGAGCTACAGGATAAGAAGAGAGCTACTACTAGAAAGACCATGACAGGTAGAAGAAGTAGTATGAGCAGAACCTGAAAGTCAGATGAAAGAAAACTCTTACAATGTTTTAGTATCTGAATTAGAGCCAGGCACCTGCCTCATAGTGTGAGAAGTGGTACCAGTTGCAGAGATGTGGAAGGGCCAGATTGCTTTAAACTTTATAATCCGTAATAAAAACTTCATATATGTGAAGTGTTGGGTAACTAGGATAGATATGATATGATTTGATTTGAATGTAAACCCTCCTGTAGGCTTTTGCATGCATAATGGGCTGAAAATGTAAGACACAATAAAGAATCAGGAAAGCTGGTTAAAGGCTAATGCTGCAGTGAAACAGTACAGTGGCAACCACAGCAGTAAGGAAGTCTAGTTTTGAGATTATCTGTAAAATTAATAGCCCCTGGGGATGGGTTTGAAATAGGGATAAGAAAAGGATGAGTTCTAAGAAAGCAAGGTAACGAATGATTGGTTCTAGTCTTTTGGCAGAGCAGGGTTGGAGGAATTAATATTTGGTTTCTGTCGCCTAACTGCTAATTTACAACCTGAAGTGAGCAGCTGCTGGGGGTTAAGGACAGGCAAGACTGGCCAGGGGGATCCAGGCCAGGCCTCACTGGGATGCTGATCCATAGTGTGGCTGCAGACTCTTCCTTCTATTGGTTGGATAAGACGCAGGAGACTGGACATCCTTGGAGAACATGAAGATGGTAGGGCACAGCTATAAACAGCCTCCAGAATAAAGAGAAGATTGCTTTCTGAAAGAGCTTGACCTCTTTGAGGAGAAGCAGATTGGTAAACAGACTTCCAATCTGCAAATGTTGGAGCAGAAGAGTGACTGTTGCATACACAGACAGCAGTATCTGCTCTAACAACGAATCTTGCAACACACTTATTCCATTTTGATTTAACATTCTAGGATCATTCACGTTTTTTATAAGAGAAAAGCCATGTAAGTCAAAGCCATTTAAAGGGAAAATTACAAGCATTAAGAATGTCAAACCACCTCAGCTAGACCTCAAAAACTGCACTAATAATGTCCCCACATGCCAATACAGAAACTGAGATACAGAGAGAATAGATAACTTGCTCAAATTGACATACCAATTACATTCTCAGGATGGTGTTTAAATTCAGGCACACAAAACTGTGCTGTAAATTGCTTACAGTGACAAAGTTACTCTTTGATTTTCAGTCATAACTGGAAGTCTCAGAAAACAAATCATTGGAAGACTGGAGTCTGAGGTTCACCATCTAAAATACTTGGTGTGTGGAGCCCATGGTTGCCATGGGCTCTCTTACTCCCAACATCCCATGAAGACCACCCCCTAATGTCCTCAGATAAATGAGTATGTTTGACATAGGAGCCATGATCTGTTTAGGATTGATTTATACAACAGAAAAATGTTAAAATTGGACTTTCTGCCCTTCCAATGAAGGATAACATTTTCGTCACAATATACAGATTTGTAAAGGATTGCATATGCATTACCAATCAAATTCTTTCCATGGCTTGAGGTGAAGATATGTCTTAAAAAAAGAATAATAGTTGGTCTCTCAATGGTATGAATAATGTCCTAAGTTAATTGATAGTTAATGAATTTCTTATGATGCTGACATTGAACATAACCTAGGTTGGTTATGTAACAACAGAAGCAAAACATGATTATGCATTAATAGTAACAATCAATCACAAGATGTGTAATCATTGTACACTGCTTTTACTGAGCTAACTTCTTCAAGAGCCAGGATTTTGAACTTTTTATTCAGAAGTAATTATAGATGCGTATGAAGTTGCCTTTCAACACATTCTTTTTGAAGCTTACCTTTAATATAACAATTACCCTACATTGAAATTAGAAATATGACATTAGCACAACATGTATTTACAGTTCTGCTTTAACAGTTTGTCTTATGCTTTAAAAAGTATCCTCTGAATTCTTCATAACCAAGGTGCTCTTCTACCATGCTTTGCACTGAAATCTTCTCTTTGGGCTGAAATTTTAACAAGATGAACCTGTTCTTGAATAATACGCTTACTTCATGCACTTGTTGCCTTATTTAGCACTGCTTCAGATATTTTCAGCATTAGCTAAATTTTATCCTTATTTGTCCAACAGCCAGAAATTTACCCTATTTTTGTAGGGAAAGTTGCTGCAAAGAAAAGCAGTGTTGGAGAAAGTCACTAAAACCATTTTTTAAAACCCATGAAAATTAATCTTAAGAGTGTACTTACTGATGTCAGGACAGATGATTCAAATTCTGCACCCTCCAAATCTTTGATTGTGTTCTCTTAGCTGTCCTTTGACCTTGTTTGCTTTAGCATTGTTTGAAGCTCTTTCTCTGTGCACTGTGACTACATGGTGACTATTAATAATTTTATCATTGGTGTCAGTCTTAGACTCTGCTAGGAACAGCAATGCCTGCATACCCTTGGCCATGCTCAGAAGCTTCTGAACCAAGGTTCCCTCCCTACTGTGGTGTAGAAAGATTATCTTATAAAAAGACTGAGGCATCATTCTGCATAGCCCCTAGCCAATGAGCCCCTGATTCTCATTTCTAAATACGTAAGTTATACATTCAGAGTCTTCAAGGATATGTTCTTGTTTCAATTCAGCTTCTTTTACTCTCTAATTTATCCAGGGCATCCAAATTCAATTCAGTAGCCAGGGTAGGGAATACAGTTATGTTCATTTGAACAAAACACAGCTGATATGCAACAGGCATCAGTGCTAGCCTGGGCGGGTGACAAGAGAATCATTTCAACTGTGATAGCCTGGCTTACCTGTGTCTCCAACCTCCTCACTCTCTAGGCTCAGCAGCTTTCTCAGGCTGGGACGATGCTAGGGCAGCAACAAACAAATTATACTGTTCAGTTGCCAAAAATCTAGAATAATTGGGAGTGTATGATGGTGAAATAGGAACATGAGATTTGGAACTAGGCCTTGATTTAAATTCCAAACCACCTCTTAGTAGATTGCATTAAGACATAGATAAGTGAATTAGAATGGAAGAAGGACCAGGGTGGGCCAACTCTAAGAGTAAGGACAAATAGAGTTTTCTTCTCTGCTACATTTTAAAGTTCTTACTGAATGGAGAGGCCCCTGTGCCGAGAGATGTGATTTTCAGCCAAGCAAGAAACCTGACAGTGAATCCTGTGGAGTCAAGAGAGGGTAGGTGACCCCCCCCCCCCCAGCTGGTATGTGTAGACTACAAGTACAGATGAGCAATGGCATCGTAGGCCTTGGGCTCAGAGAGGGACTCGAATGATAACCCAGTCTTTAGTATCCTACAATGTCCTGGACACGTTTTATCCACGCTTTGCTTCATTATACCTCATACTGGATAATTCCCCCTCTCCTGGGACAAAGTGTTTAATTTTCTCCCTTTCTTGCTGCATTGTTGTCAGTGGACTATTCTTAATTCTCACATATTTTTCTTGTGCAAAGGTGGTGGGAGAGCTAAAGGAAAGAATGAAAGAAGACAATGGCAGCTTCTGGGAACCTGTATCTAATGGTAAGACAGTATCAAGGTTTTATTGCTTTTATCTACAGGAACATTTTATCCCCAGGATCCATACATTTGTTACAGTGAAAAATTCTTAGTGAGCAGTGCTTAAGAGCATTCCTCTGTGTACTTATTTTGAGTTCTCTTATTGCATAGAAAACTATTTTGTATTTCCCTGAAGTTTAGAGCATCATGACCAAATTTAAGGAAAATGATATTCAAAGCAGAAATGAGTGGTTTCTTGTTAAAATCTGTTTCAAATACATTGTTTTGATGTTTTCTCAAGCTCTTGCTTAAAGCGTGAAATTGTTCCCACAGCTCTGGTAACACTTCAAATTTTTATTTAAAACAAAGTACAAGAGTTATGCTGTATGGAAAAACTAACTTTAATAAAAATAGCTAGGTCTGTCTAAGCCAGAGAGCCTGTAGATAATATTTATAGCCTTCCAACATGGCTAGTGGAAATAATATTTTTTTCCCTTAAAGTGAGTTGTTTGTTTCACATCATGCTTTTATTCCTTAAATACATAGGGACCTATATTTGTGGATGATCAGAACTACTAAAGGCTTAGTATTCACATTTCAGAAGAATAATTTGTATTGTCTCTGACTCCACTGCCATTTTACTTTAACACACTTCCATAAGTAAGTAGAAAATTTGACTATTTGAGTATCGAGTCACTACGTACTAGAAAGCACAATAATCATTAGTAATTTTACTCCACGTGCAACTATGAAAGAGGGCTCTAAGGAGCTTTAGGTCTCTGCCTCAGAAGAAGTCATCTTCCTAGGATGACTTTAAAATACTTTAAGGACTACTCATACATACTACTCTACCTGGTGCTGATTTTCACAAAGGCACTGGAAAGCCTACTTTTTAAATATGACCAACTCCATTTAATAAAAGTTACCAACTTTAAGGAAAAAAAAATGTGGCATTTGAGTTTGAGAAGACAGACTTCAGAGCCACAGAGTTTTGATTACAGATTTTGACTTCACTGTTACTATCTATGTGACCAAGAACTAGTTATTTATACTTAAATTCAGAATTTAAAGATGAGACAAGTGTGAGTTTTAAACTTCATTAAATTCTGGTGAAAAATAAATAAGACCACACACACACACACACACACACACACACACACACAAATCTCTAACAGCAACTAATATATATTTATTTAATTTACCTAACACATATTTGGCATAGATTATTAAGCACAGTTACTCTGCTTACCAGTGCATTTTAGAAATATTTATTGCATCTGCCCCATATGACCCTTCTCTGAGGTAGGGAAGAGAAACACGAAAGTAAGTATAACTACTTAGTACCCACCCCCCTTATTTGAGGAGCGTAAGTTCCTCCCAAGGGCCCTGGTGCATGCACAAATCTCAGGTAATATTGAGTCCTATAAATAAGAACTATGTTTTTTTTTCTGTACATACACATAAAAATTCCATCCCTTTCCTATCTTAACTAAGTACTCATCACACACTGTGACCATAACATTATAGTTTGAGTTATAACAGCAAAACTAACTTGAATTTCTTTTTCCTTCTTCATAATCCTCTGTAGTTGTTTTCTTATTGTTCCTCTTGGCAATGTCAGGCTATACTTCTTCATTTCTTTACATTAAGAATTTTTATCCTCTCACTTCAAACAAGCATTGTGTGGCATGTATTAAACATACTTGAATTGCCAACATTGCTACTATGTTGCCTCAGAGGATCAAGTAAAATAAGGGTCACTTCAACAAAATCACCATGAGATGGCAATAGGTGACACGGTGACTTAAGTGTCTGGCTGGTAAGTGAGTAGCAGATGGGTACAATGTACAAGAAAACAGGGTTGTGCGGACAAGAGGAGCATAGAAGGGGATGGTGCACAGGTTCATCCCAGTAACCAGAACAGCACAGCATTTATAATGCATAGATTTGTTCATGTTGAAGTTTTGAGCACAGTGAACCATGGGTGCCTGAATCATGAAAGTCAGAACTATGGATAAGACTGGACTGGTATACCAGGAAAACAGTGGTGAATGGATAGACAGAGCCTGAGATGCCAGGAAAGACATTACAGAGCAACAGTGTTATGCTTTTTTTATGTATTTGATATGGGGTCTCATTATGTAGCTCAGACTCATGGTGATCCTCCTTTCTTCAGCCTCCCCAGCTCTTGGATTACAGGCAAATGCCATCATGCCCAAACTTGGTGGCCAGCTCAGTGAGCCCAGGGGTGGGGCCAGTGCAACACGTGGTGCCAGGGATCGAACTCCAGTCCCTGCACTTGCCTAAGGAGATAGTTTGTCCACTGAGCTATTTTGCTGGCCCTTACAATGTTGTGCTTTTAAATGGCTATATGGTGGAAACATTTCCACTACTCAAACTTTCAGAAATGTTTCTTACACCTTATTAGCTCCATAAATCTCCCTATTGATAACATTTTTGGGAATAAATTATGCACTTCTAGTAACTTCATCAGACATTTAAGGACATCATTTAGATATTCTTATTTTAATGATTATAACCGAAGCAGAAAATTCAAAGCATTTCCAGAAGCATTGGTGGTCTCATGAGATCCCTTAGGGACAGGAGGGAATCATCTCATTTGGTAGCATGGTGTGGTGCTTCAGGCTTTTGCACAAGCTCTGGATTACTACATACAAGACACTCAGCTCTGCAATGTTTTGATATCTTCCCCTAGAAATGGGACACAAGATAGTGTTTACTTTAATTAAAATGCATGAAGATTAAAGTAAGTATTATATGCAAAGAAATTTTCAGATATTACGTGATAAATGAATACTCGCTATCATTGCACACAGTGGAAGAGCCCCAAACCTGTTTTCACTTCTGGAAAGCCATTTTTATGTGTTTGTTTGCTAAGACCATGACCCACAAATCACAATAAAAGGAACACATCTCTAGGTGAAAAATAAAGCTGTAGAGGTGTCGCGAAGAGCGTCTCTGTTTGTGATTTAGTCATTTCCTATTTCCTGGGATGACAGTGGGTGAAGGGCTCTGTAAGCATCAAGTAAGATAAGAGGCTGGTTTCCATTGACTTTGTTACGAAAGCTCTGTTTTCTGTGTGCTCTTTCATAACGCTCTCATTTAATGTGCAAATATGTTTAAGTCCTGCCGTAATATGCTCCTGGTTTTATGACCAACTTTGTTGCCATGCTGCCTATAATTTTATTTTTTCTTGTATTTTAATAAGAATCCATTGGTTCTTTCCTTTTATCACATTGTTCTTTTGAAAAAGACCCAATGTGAGAATGAGCCAGAGATAACTGGCAATTTTTCCCTGAAGGAGAAGGGTCTTCTAAAGGAAGACGTGTCACCTGTAGATATATTAATAATAGGACCTAAATCCAGGAAGGGGTAGGAGTGTAAATGACACTGAAATAAACATGCTAATTAATTAAAATTTTACTTGCCATGCCCTCTTTTAGGTTTTTTTTTTTTTCCCACCAATGGTACAGCTGTCTTGTCACCCTCTGACTTCCAGAGATAAGAAGCAGCTCTAGAATTGCCATTGCAAGCCACTCCCAGCCTCATGACAGTTTAAAGATATACTTGAAGATACTGACAGGCATATGTTTTCAGCAAGAAGTCAAACATTCATATGATTTATTCTTTTTCATTCTTAACTATGAATTCATATTGTAGTCAAAATTGACTTTAACGAACATTTTATTTCTGTTTAAGTAGGGTGATCAAAAGCCTTCAATATTGTGTAATAAACATACACATGAAACAGTATGGAAAGCATAGCACAATGGTAATGATGAAGTGATGAAGAACACACACAAAAAGAGAATATTTCTATGCTACTAGAATCTCCCAGGGACACTGTCAGCCTAGATTTCACTGTTCTTTCCCCACCTGAGGAGGCTTACAATAAATACATTCTTTACAACTTCCCAAATAATATATACATCCCAAATAATATCATTTAGCTTTGCATTTTTTTAAATATTACAACCCATTCAGCCTGCCCGGAGGTGGGGCAGCTGGCACAGCATGTGGTATCAGGGATTGACCCATGGTCCCTGCAGTTGCCTAAGCTTGCCAGAGCAGACACTTCAGACCACTGAGACATCTTGCCATCCCCTTGCATTCTTTTTAAAATTCATATAAATAAGATCCTCCAAAGTGTATCATCATATATTCTGGCTTTGTTCAACTCATAACATCTGTGGAAGACTTTGGAATAGAGCCAGAACCTATTTTGTTTTATTGCTATAAAGTATTCCAGTCTATGAATATACCAGAATTGTCCACCCATTGTACTGTCTTTGAAGAGTGGTATGGTTTCTAGTTGGGAAAAATTAGAGCAAGATGCTATAGACAATCTTTTATATATTATGGGTTCTGGACCACAGGAGCAGATTTAATCGTTCTGTTACTGGGACTGAAATTGTAGAATGATAGGGTATGCACAACTTTAACTTCACTAATTCCAAATTTTTTTCCAGAGCAGTGAAACAAATTTCACTTCTACTAGAAGTTTCTCAAATTCACCCCATTCACACTTTACCCTGTCTTAGGGGTTTGTAATGATATCTTACTAGGGCTATAATCTTTCCCAGGGTTGCTATGAATCTAGCAATAACTTAAATTTCTTTTTCACTGATGTTACTGCTCACATATTTTGCCCATTTTTCTGCTAAGTTTTCTTCTTTTTCTGTATTAGTATTTATCCTGAAATTTGTGTATTAGGTCTTTGAAATCTATTTTACGAGCTTGTCAGTTCTGTGATTCTTTATTATGTTTATTAATAATGTCTCTGGATGAATGAGTTCTTATTTCTTTTTTATTTTATGAAAAAAAGTTAAAATGAAATTTCATAACAAGATGATAGGATAATAACAATAGTTACCATATTCCACAATATTATCTTTAAAATAGTGACTCAGAACACAGGATACTGGCACACGAAATTCTCCCATCCATGTAAGCACAAACCTTCATTCACTATGAGCTGAAACACTAATAGTATAGCTAACTTGAATTGCCTTCTCCTTTCCCCTTTTTTCTTTCCTCTTCCATCCTACTTCCTTTTCCTTTTTTAACAATGTCTGCCCATTTCATAGAAATTCTTGTACGTTTTAGACCGTCTGTACTCTTTCAGCTTCTCACACCAGAAGACAGCACAATATTAAGTTCCTATTTCAATGATTTCAAGGTAAACAAATTTACTAATTATTAAATGTGGTTTTTGTTTCTCAGTTAAGAAAGAAATCTTTCTTAATTACTACTTCCTGAAGATAGTCATTTACAATCTTTTCTGAAGGTGGTACATCTGTACTTTTTACCTCTCAGTCCATAACCCACCTGGAAATTATTTTTAATGATGTCAGACAAGGATATTTTCTTTTTCTTTATTTAAATCCAGGAACTTTCTTTTTTCCCATGTAAATAATTATATTAAAGAGAGCATACTTATTTATTTTCATGTAGAGGAAGGTCAGGAAATAATAGTGATAGTGATAAAAAGAGTATCTTCTAAATAACACTAAATCTGATGGCTACTGTACACCTTAATCTCACTTACTCAAATATACTCGTTG